>JBBBDQ010001470.1:595000-737500 GCA_037127315.1 Ascarosepion bandense
GAAGAGTCCTCCCTCTTTTACTCTACATGTGCCTTATAGATATGACAACCTCATTTTCTTCGCGTCCTTTTTATTCTCTGTCTATTCATCTACCTATTTGTATCTTACATGTTCTTTCTTTTAATTTTCTCTTAAGTCTTTCTTTCGATTCTTTTCCTATTTTCATTCTTATCATTGTCTCTCTTTTATCTAAAAATTGTCTCTCTTTTATCTAAAAATTGTCTCTCTTTTATCTAAACAGCATTACGAAACAAGAAACTCTTTTATTTTGCTCACTATTTTATCTCCTCCTCTTTTTTCTTTCTCCTTCTTTCCTCTCCCCTTTTTTTTATCTCACTCGTTTTGTCTCTCACTTTTATTTCCCCCTGTTTTTTCTTTCTCTTTTTTATCTTAATCTTTCTTTTTTATCTTACTAGTATCTTTCTCTCTCTTTTATCTTTCAATTTCTCTCTCACTTTTATATTCTTTTAACACTTTTTATATTGTTTATTATTTCTTACTCTCTTTTTTTTTACCTCGTCTTTATATTCTGTTTTATTTCCCCACCTCCCTTTCCTTTAATATCTCTTTTTTCCACCTTGATCTCTTCCTTTCACCATCTTTTTTCTTTCTTTCTTTTTCCTTTCTTTTCATTGTTCTTATCCTTTTTTGTCTTGAAGCGAGAAATTCACTTCCATTTATTGGTGCAAATCACAATGGATCAATTTTTTTCCTGTTTTAAATTCAAAATTCTAAATTGTCGAATTTTCTTTTTCTAATGCTTATTAATATTTCAGAATGTTTTCGGTCTTATTTTTCAATTTGCCTGCAGGCTATAAGCATCAATTTCGGAACCAAATTCGAAATGATAATTATTAAAGTATGACATTCAATAAAAATTGTTGTTAAAAGGGTTAGAAAAGAAAAAAAACAAAAAGGAACGCGTGGTGTATTCATTAACAAATTAAAGACAATGGTAGATATTCATGCGAATACCACTCAACGCTTTTTCTTATATTAGTAAAATTACTATTGTTGTCCATTAATTCTTTCAAATTAACATCATCTTAAAATAAATTATAAATTAATGGAAAATCATATTGTACGTTAAGAAAAGAAGAGTGATAGCGCAATATGATAAATTTATATACAAAGATATTCATATATTACTCTATATTCTTTCTTTGAAACGAGAAATACTATAGCCCATAAAAATATTCGAGTAAACTCTTTGAAAACTTTTCCATCAGTTATAAGTCGTTTCGAAGGAAAATAAATGGGACACTCCCATCTTCAGTAAGGTTGACACTAATGGTATTTTTAGTATTTGAAGAGAATTTGGCGTTTTATTAGGTTCAGTTATCAGGTTGGTTCTGAGAATATACTTTTCTTTTTTTTTTCTTTTTTATTTGGACAGACCAAGAATAGAATAATGAATAACCCAGAAATTAAGCAGTATTGCAGAAAAAAAAAAGAAACGGTATTAATCCCTGTAGTGTGCAGATTATAAAATTAGATCAAGATACAAACTTCTGAAAAAATCTGAAACGTTACATAAAGTAAAGAAAACATTAATTGACATCTTTTTAAGAGATTTATTTATGACCAGAAATTTCTATGATACTGAAAATTCCATGGACGGAGCGGGTAAGCAACGAGGAAGTTTTTTAAAAAAATGGTAACAGAATTTACACTTATTTACACTATTTACGCTGTTGTCCTCATCTTTGTTGCTATATTCACGACGTTTCGACCGTTGTACTCTCCGACATCTTTCAGATAATTTTAATTTCAAACTGAACCATCTATTTTGTTCACTGTGTAGAGTGTTCTTGTTCTTATGGGTCATGCCGCTTCCATATGTATCATTGTCAGTTGTCTCCCTTTAACTCAACTCTCTATGTTTTTTTTTGTTCCCCTCTGTTGTGGCCAAGTATTGAACTCACAACTCATTGGTCAAGTTAGTGGATCTACCTATGCACTGGGTCTTGTACGAGAACAATCTACTCCAGTGAAAGAAATAAAAAGTTCAGTTTCAAATGCCAATCAGCTTAAGAAGGTTGGAGCGCAGAACGGCCGAAACGTCGTAAATATGACAACCAGGATGAGGACAATAGTGCGAACAATGCAAATAGTGTTAATAGTAAAAATAACTCATCTCAGAAATATAGTCAAAGAAAGAACACTTGTTGTCAAAATCGAGAAAAACAGTTCAAATTCTTTTGGACGCATAATGAGCAAAAAAAGGCTTGGAACACTTATATGATAAAAGAACGCGGCACATAAACGAATATTTTACGGAATATAAGGCGCACTGGTGTATAAAACCCACCCTTATTTTGAAGACAAAGATTTGAAAAACAAACTTCAGTCGTACCTAAAAATTTCTATTGAACGAAAATGTAATCTGATAATTAAAAAAATTGGTATATATTATTCTAAGCACGATGTAACACTGGTTCTCATACAATCACCGCAGTTAAGCAACATTGAGCCTGGTCATTACTTAGATGGGTGACCAGTTAGAAATACCAGATGCTGTTAGCTTAGATATGCGAGTGATATTGCGGGAATTGTTAATCGGAAAGCCGAGCTCCAATTCCAGTCGGATTCGTCATATTCACTTATGCGCAGATACTATTGTGAAAGGCATGGCACCACCTCTGCTCCACCAGCTATGTGCTAATTAGTTATATTTGTATCTGTTGTGTGATGTCCCCTTTTTGTATATGATAATGGGCTCGACTGAGTGTACATATAATCCTGCCATAGGAACAGTGATCTGGAATCTCAGTTGTAGTTGCAGTTTACAGTGGAGAGTAATCGTTGAGATCCGTTACAGTTATCGAAGAATTCCGACAGATACCGAAGTTACTCAGAGACCAGACTAGCTCTGAGCTCCACTCAGCTAGAACAAGTTACCCGGACATACTATTTCCAACGACTTCACTCCAAGACTTGTATATATTTATTTCTACTAATAGTATTCCTGAATTGACTAACCCGCGTTCCAGTTTGTATATTACGTTAAAAACATCGAACTAAAAAAATACCGTAAGTCAAAAAATAAAGAAAATGTTTTTTGTTTTTTAGTTTGGTTCAAAACATACAAAATCCCCATTGATTTTAAAATCACTTGGATAGTAAGCAGATGTTTTATCATTATCTCCATATCTGTTTTTGTTGTTTGTTATTTTGTGCGGTTCCTCATCCGGAATCTACAAAAGTATCAGTAAATCATTATTCTTTTTTTTTAAATTATTATAATCTAAGAATACTTTCTGGCTTTAAATAACCTGCATTAGGCCGATAAGCACTAAAAACAAATCAATTTAAACACAGAAGAGCTTAAAAGCATCGAACTAAAAAAAATACCGTAAGTCAAAAAAATAAAGAAAATGTTTTTTTGTTTTTTAGTTTGGTTCAAAACATACAAAATCCCCATTGATTTTAAAATCACTTGGATAGTAAGCAGATGTTTTATCATTAGACCCAATATTATGATCAAAGAGAGTGTCAGCCTTGGTTAAATCCATTTGCGTTCCTGATAATAACGCCCTTACCACCGTTTTAAGAATGCATTTCTGCGATGTAATTTTCGTTTCAAATGAGATTAAACTTTAAATTATCTAATATTCCACAAATAAAGGAGAAGAGGTAGATTCCTAGCTTTCCCAAGGGTATTTTGTGCATAAGTGAATATAACAAACTGGAATTTGAACTCGGTTCTCCGATTAACAGTCCCGAGCCATTATCCATTATACCACCCGCACACCCAAACTTACAGCACCCGGTATTTCTAAACGGTTACCCACGTATCTATCTGACCAAGCTCGACGTTGCTTAATTTCGGTGATCATATGGGAACCGGTATTTATAAAAGATCTATCGAGATCCGAATGCCAAATGCATGTAGCAAACGTAAACATTTCTGCTATTGTCATTCAAGTAAAGCCCTGCATGTATGCAAAATTATACAATATCATTAATAGTTCTTTTATTGCGTTTGCGATGTAACGATCTCACGGATTTAATGTTATATGTTTTTTGTTCTGATGTTCGCGTCTACTGTCAAACAGTGAACCCACTAAGTCGACAAGTGTTGAAAAGCAAAGAAAAAAAAATGTCTGCCTTCATTTGTGCGCTTCGAATGACGCGCATGCGCAATTTTCAGACCGTATGATTCTCAAGGGATGAGCTTTGTAAGATACAAAACTGCTGTTCACTGAGATGAATCGATGCTGGATGAAAATGAAAAATAAAAAACAAATGAAAAGAGTAATAAAGCAGGGAAAGGTGTTATTGCTGGTTGTCGTTGTTGTCGTCATCGTCATTATAGACTAAGCGCTTGTAATTATCAGTTTTTTTGTTTATCTTTCCTTTTTTTTTTCTTTTTCTTTTTTCTTTTCTTTTTCTTTGAATTGTTTTGTGAGACATTTTGCCCGGACAATCAGGTGCGACTTTCAGATATAAGGGCCGCGGTCCGTCATTGTTTGTGTTTGATAAACGAACTCCTGGAGTCGTGGTGTGTCGATCGATGCTCGACAAAAAAGAAATGTCGTCGGGTGACAAGCATGTTATTTTTCAGGTGGATGTCCGAAACAGTCTTTCAGATAAAGAAATAACAAAAAGAACTATATTTTTATTATTAATAATAATAATAACAACAACAATAATAATGATATACTTGGATCCTTATCTACCAAGTTTCTATGAAAATCTTTTGAAATTTATACAGTTCGCAACGGACGGTATAAATTTAAATAAGAACATCAAAGGAAATAAAATAAAAGGAAATAATGAGAAGATTATAACTGCAAAAAAAAAGCTGAAAACTGGATTCTGGCAAAGACGGTCTTGATACTGGCTGAGAGAAGGACAAATTTGACACTTCATGTTAACGAAGTGTAACTTAAAACAAGAGAATAGAAGACAAAAACTAGTCTTGCGAACATTAGGCTGACTTCCAGGATCTCCATTCACCTCCACGATATTCAGATTATAATTCCATTGGACACGTATTTTAAACTTTATCAACATCCCTGAAGACACATCTAATTAACACAACTCAAATTCGGGCAGCGCCAGTACATAACGTAACCAGATATATCCACGTCGCATGGCCGCAGTTATTCAGGTGGAGGACGTTACCCGTTATTAAGTATCTGTTTCCAAAAACTAAAAGTAATATATTTTCTTGTAGGTAATTGAATGACAAAATAAAAAATTCTATAGCGCGTTTCGTCCTTCAAAAAGTCATCATCAGACTAAAACAATCTTCTTAATAATGGAATCATATATATGAAATATGATAGTGTGAAAATATAAACAAGAAAGTTGGTTATAATTACATATCGCGAAAACCGTTACAGATGCAGGGACGCTAAGCTTTATATTTTATATTACTGTGTCGAAAGATAACCAACTTCAATGAGCTTCACGAAGTAATTGTTTTTATCGCTTGTGTTTTAAAATATCCCGCAATGTTATAGCAGTAGATTTATTAAGAAAGGCGAAATAAATATCGTATGAACCTGAACACAAATTTACCGTAGAGAACTCAGAAATCAGTGCACTTTCTATATATTTTCGCCTAAGTAAATTAATTTGTATTTTAATTAAAACTGCAAATATGAGCAAAGAAGAGAATAATTATAGCGAAATATGATAAATTCATATCAGAATATATTCATCTTCGTTTTTTGAAATGAGAAGTCAGTCAGTCAGTTAAGTGCCATACGTGATACACGCTTGGGCGATCAGGTCTCGAAAGAGACATGACTAACTGGGCAGAGGAGTATCCCGCAGTAGGTTGCCATTGCTTTCTGCGGTAGACTGGTTGCCAGCCAAGGCTTTAGAACCCAATCTGTTCAACTATTATATTCAGTCAGTCAGTTAAGTGCCATACGTGATACACGCTTGGGCGATCATGTCTCTTTCGAGACATGACTAACTGGGCAGAGGAGTATCCCGCAGTAGGTTGCCATTGCTTTCTGCGGTAGACTGGTTGCCAGCCAAGGCTATAGAACCCAATCTGTCCTGTTATTTAAACCATAACTGGAAGGAAGAGACGGACTAATACATTTCCCAAGGGTATTTGCGCGTAAGTGAATGCAAAGAATTCAAGTGGAATTCGAACTCGGCTCCCCGATTTCTCGTTCCTAGTCGATATCCACTGCACCACAACGCACTCGAAAAAAAACTTCATCATCAACTATAAGTTTTTTTTTTTAATGGAATCCTCCACTCCCCATGCAAGGCAGTAAATCCACTAAGACACAAGCGATTACAGGGTGTGGAGGAATTATGAACAGAAACATTTAAAATGAGCGGCAAGATAAAAGATTAATCAAGAGGACAGTAGATACCGATTGATATTACAATTAAATATTTTCAAATTGTAGTTGCCTGAGAAGCATGGAGCAGGAATGAAGCTCTACAAGAGAGAAGTGTGAGAAAAGAAACTTTTAGCATAGAACTTACGGCTACATTTAATCAGCTTAACTATAGACTGATGAGATCTCGACACCAGTCTAATACTTCGCTTATATTTTTAAAAAATATCTAGGTTCCACCATGAAGAGCCCATCTGAACAATTACCATGAAAGTGTTTATAGAAAAGACATAGAAAAGGCAACTTTGCGGTGGTGAGAAAGTGACTGAAGCCGAGCCACCAGACCAGGACAAACAATATTGCTTTTTTTTTTTGATCGTTCAGAAAAAAAAGTCAATGGGACACTCTACCTTTGTTAAAGATGGCACTAATGATATCTTTAGAAATATTTGAAAAACTTCATTATTTTAATACATTTTCTTCTGTGCGTGTGTGTGTTTGCGTGCCTGCGTGGGTTTTATTTTGCTTTACGACATATCAATCTCAATGGGTTATTTAATGCCGACACGAGTTTTAGAGTAAATTTGTTAGAAATCAGTTTGTAGCTCAGGTTTCATTGACGTATATTCGCAAAAGAGGTTACATTACTTTGAAGATTTTGTTTAGCAGCATATCAAACTCTGTGGTTTATTTAATGCAGAAATTAAATATTTTCCACGCAGTTTTATGCCTTCAACTAAATATATTTTGTATATAATTTTAAAATTCGATTAAAGGTATTTTTTTAGATATATATTTTGTAGATCAAAACACGTATTGTTGATAGTTTTACTATAAAAATGCATATTGGAAATTTTTAATGTTGTATTGATTTTCATTTTACTATAAAAATATATTGTTTATCCTTTTATTATAAAAAAATGTACCGATTTTTTGGGAGTTCATTATTTACCCATGGCTGGGACCCTAACAAGTGCTACTACCCCGAGTTAGGGTGAACCTAGGAATAAAAGCAATTAAGAGATGTTTCTAGGCTTCTCAAAACACCCAATCTCTCGATCAGAGGCCTTGCTGCTGGTTGTAATTTATCGTCGCACCCAGGACGTGCGTATGTGTGAGTTAGTGTGCGTGTGAGAGAGAGATTTCTAACTCAATAACTTGGTATACCCAATATGTGTGCTTTAGCTACTGAACTAAATGGTTATGTATTGAAAAATCGTCTTAAAAACTTTTTTCTTTACTTTTTACGATTTCGAAGTGATCAAGTGATGCCATTGCTGATCATTCTTCATTTTTCGTCAAACCAGCTTCTCATACGGCATTCATCCATTCATTCATTCAGTGAAAGTGAAAGTGAAAGTGAAAGTGAATTATGTTACGAAGAAACTTCAGCTGATCCAGACTTTTGCGTTCTTTACAGGCCATAAGTTTTATGGCGTCGTAGAATCCACTCTAAATACCACAGCCTGTCCCATTTTCTTTACTTTCTTCTTTGGGTTTTTTGAGCCTTCAGGGATCAGGAGAGAGAGAAAAAAAATAAAATGCCATTTAACACCATCAGAGAAGATAACGATGAATGGATGCTTACTGAAGAAAAAAAATAATTTTTCTCTTTTTTTAATTTTTGGATATCAAAGAGTTTGAACTCGAAATCTTTTCTCTAGTTATTCAATGCAGTGGCTACCGACAGAGTCGGTGAAAAAAGCATACTCCTGGAAAAGTGTTCATTTGAAGTCAGAGAAAAGCCGAGCAATTGCGAAGTAACACTGCCGGCAAAATATACAGTTTTTTTTTTTACGATTAAAGTTCGATCGCAATATTGCACTTTTCGCACGTTTTTAAACACACAGAAAAAACTTCACTGAAAAAGAATTTGATATTTTGAGGTTTGTGCTCAAATCAACTTTGCAGAAAATGCTCTTTTCTTTATCCTACCCACCAAAGAAATTTTACAAAATAATCTCTTTTACAACCGCTTACCAAGAATGCTTTTCTTCATACAGCTTTGAACCTTTTTTTATTATTATTAGTAGGGACTAAACGCATTAACTACTGACTACACAAGCTTTTTATAGTTGCCTTTATCAAATTATATAAGAACTAATTTATTATTCGTGAAAACATAATACAAATGTGATTTCACCCATATATTCAAGAAATGATGTGCGTTGTGGTGCAGAGGTTATCGGCTCGGAACGAAAAATCGGTGAGCCGAGTTCGAATTCCAGTTGAATACGTACGCGCAAATTTCATTAGAAAAAGTATTAATGTGTCTCTTCCCTCCAGTTATGGGTTAAATAACGGGACAGATTGGGTTCTATAGCCTTGGCTGGAAACCAGTCTACCGCAGAAAGTAATGGCAATCTACTGCGGGATAATTTTCTTCCCAGTCAGTCATGTCTCTTTCAGAACATGATCGCCTAAGCGTGTATCACGTATGGCACTTAACTGATTCAAGAAAGCCAAAATTCACGTATAAGCAACTCAGGTAATTTTTGTTCATTTTTTTTATTAAACATTTGTTATATTAGCATGTATTTCATTAGAAACAAAAGGAAAGGGTACTGAACTCTTATATGATATTAGAATGTTGGACAATCTCTTCATAAATAAAGAAGAGGCTTCAAGCAACTGAATTATGATTCTACAGAAGGATGCTGAGAATACCATGGACTGAATATGGGATCAACAACAAAGTTTTAGAGAAAATGAAAACTAAAAGAACACTTATATTCACGCTAGGAAAAGATTTTCAATTTCAAGGAGACATAATGAGGAAAGAGGGCTTAGAGAATTTGACCCTGAGAGTACATACTGAAAGTGAGAGGGAAAGGAAAAACAGCACATAATCTACCTAACGACCATTTTTGTGAATGGTAGGCAGAACAGGGTTTAGGAGAAACAATAAAAAGACAAAATATACGAAGTGCTAGAAAGAACGTGACATTGTAGAGAACAACGATTGCCAACGACCTGAATAGACATGGCACATCGAAGACGATAGAAGAGTAGTGAATGTACTTGAGTTGTTTTTCTTTCCCTTTCAGCCAGTTAAGTGTCATACGTTATACACGCTTGGACGATCATGTCCCGAAAGAGACTTGACTGACTGGGCAGTAAATTCTCCCGCAGTAGGTTGCCATTGCTTTATGTGGTAGACTGGTTGTCAGCCAAGGCTATAGAACCCAATTTGTCTTGCTATTTAACCTATAGTTGAAATGAGACGAATTCATACCTTTCTTAAGGATATTTGTGCGTATGTGAATGCAACGAAATCAACTAGGATTTGAACTCGGCTCCCCGATTTCTCGTTCCGAGGCAATATACACTGCACAACAATGCCCATCTTTCCCTTTATTTCACTTAATTTCTAAAAGAAAACTTTTCCCTATTCACTTTACCCAATAAAAGTTGAGAAAAAATTTAGTCACTGTCAAGATAATGCAGTGATTGGTAAGAATAAAAATTACAAGCACTGATAGGTAAGCATTGTTCTCAGAAATCCTTTACTTTTTAAGGGCCAGATCAGACCGAAAACGAAGTACAGCTGCCGGCAAAATATATAGATTTTTTTTTACGATTAAAGTTCGATTGCAAATATTGGACCTTTTCGTGTGTTTTTAAACACACAGGAAGACCTACACTGAAAAAGAAGTTAATATTTAGAATTTCGTGCTCAAATTCTTCTTCTTCTTCATGTGCCGTGTCCCTTCAGGACGTAGTCGATCATGAACTTCCACTTGGCTCTGTCACTTGTCACTCTCAATAATTTTTCTCTTGATATTTCTTCAAAGCCCCGTTCTGTCAACCATTTGCTTAGACCTAACAAGTACGTCTCGCGTTGCTTTCTGTCTCTTCTTCCATTTATCCGACCTGTGAGTATCAAGTTCTCCAGGCTTTCCTTCCCCATTATGTGTACCAGGAAACTTCCTGATATTTATTATCAGTTTTCTTCTCGTTTGCATCCTTTCCAACACCTCATAGTCGCACACGTGCTCTGTCCATGGTATCCTCAGCATCCTTCTGTAAAACCACATTTCTGTTGCCTCAATCCTCTCCTTCATCTTTGATGAGATCGTCCAGCATTCACTTCTATACAGAAAGACAGATATCATATAGCAATCCAGCACTCTTTTCTTTGTTTCTACTGAGATTTTCCTGTCTTTCAGTACGCTGGTTAGTTTCTGAAATGCTTCTTTGGCCATGCCAATGCGTCTTTGGATCTCTGTGTCGCATTTTCTATCCTCTGTCAAAACACTTCCCAGGGATTTTAATTTTTTACTTGTTTTATTTTAGATTCTCCAACTTGCAGTTGGCATATTGATCTCCTCTTTTTGCTGATGACCATACATTCATTTTTTCTTGAGGTTTATGCTCAGTCCTTTCTTTTCACTTTCTTTTGCTAACTTCTGTAGAAGGTCCTGCATTTTCCTTTCCGTGTCTGCTTTTAACACCGTGTCATCCGCGTATCGGATATTGTTGAGACTGTGGCCGCCAATGACGAATCCTGGGAAGGCTTTTATTTCTCTCATAACTACTTCGCAGTATAGGTTGAAAAGATCCGATGAGAAAAACACATCCTTGTCTTACGCCCCTTTCTATTTTTGTATACCAAATTAACTCTACAGAAAATATTCTTTTACTCATGTTTCTCAGTCTTCTCTTTTCAGTCTGAAAGTATCTCGTTATCCTTGTAAATGATTAATTTTTTTTCCATCTCACAACCCTTTCTGCAAACCACTCGATGCTCTATGGCTGATTCCATGGAACGTATTTAGATTGACTACATTCCTGAGTTCCATCAGTTCTAACCTTTACAGATTAGACTTGCCATGCTACGCACATTGCAGTGAATCAACCACATTCCGTTCGTATTCCATTGGTGAAATGTAAGCTTTATCTTTATATCCACATAAACTGTTGTTTGATTCAATAACACTCTACCAAGAATGGCTCTTGAGCCTTGCACGGAGTAAATATCATTGTTATTAAAAAAGACATAATAAATCGAACCGAACTCAAGCGTTTTCAACTCTGAATTAATATATTTTCCTGTTTTTATATCTAATTTATAATAATTAAAATTTTATAATAATTATAATTAAAATTATAATAATTATGAAATTATAATAATTGTAAAATTATAAGTAATTATAATAATTTTAAAATTATTTTACATCTAAATAATAAAATAAATACATATGTATCTGTGGGTTGTATGGCGTTGTTCGTTTTATTTAATGTCGATGTTTCTTTTTTTATTATACTTATTTTTATAGATAAGCTATACTTGAATCTATACACAAACATAGGCCTGTTTTCTACTTACGTCTGTAGATAAGCAATCGTTAGATTTAGTCTTGAGTTTATAGGATATCATTGGCCGGATTTATACTTGAGTCTATCTGTAAACAATGTTTGGGTTTATTACTTGAATTTATAGGATATCAATGGGCGGATTTCATTGGCCAGATCTATACTTGAGTTTATCAGTAAACATTATTCGGGTTTAATACTTGAGTCTCTCGGATATCATTGGCCGGATTTATACTTGACTCTATCTGTAAACACTGCTTGGGTTAATTACTTGAATTTATAGGATACTAGCAGTATAGCCCGGCATTGCTCAGGTGTAATGAAAGCTTTAAAACTAATCCATGGTCCTGGAGCTCAGACTCTTTGGACGTTGGCACGAAAGACTAAAAAGCAATAGCTGTTTCCAGTTAAAGCGAAACCGTAGACTGAAAGAAAAATGGATGGATGTAAGTCAAATTTTGATTTCCTGGTATCGATATCAAATAAGTTTTTTTTTCGTAGTAAAGTAAATTTTGAAGGCTAAATAAGTCCTCTGAGTGAATGGTATCATGGCTGAGACTAAGAACTACAATTATACCTACTTAGAGCCAAACCGGACACAAAAACTACTAAAAGGGCTGAAAAAATACAGACATACAGTCAGATAAAGACACACACACAAACATCTTGCTTTTTATATATATATATATTATCGATTTTCTACACTATTGTAAGAACTGCAACCTTGACACTTCTGAATATCGTTTCTTATGTCTTTGTCTATGAGTGTATCAAATTTGATTAAAATCAGACCACTCCTTCTATAACCCGATTTTTTCGATTATCGATTTTCGATATTTATCAGGGTACCTCGACACAAAACCTAGCTAAGAACCTTCGCAGACGCTTATAGTACAACTGTGTAAATTTTCAAGAAAATCGGTTCAGCCGTTTCGGAGTCTATAGGTAACGGACACATACACACAGACAAAGTTCCATTTATAAGTAAGTTTAGATCATTGGGCGGATTTCATTGGCTGGATTTATACTTGAGTTTATCAGTAAACATTGTTCGAGTTTAATACTTGAGTCTCTCGGATATCATTGGCCGGATTTATACTTGAGTCTAGCTGTAAACACTGCTCGGGTTTAATACTTGAGTCTCTCGAATATTATTGGCCGAATTTATACTTGAGTCTATCTGTAAACATTGTTCGGGTTTAATACTTGAGTCTCAGATATCATTGGCCGGATTTATACTTGAGTCTATCTATAAACACTGCTCGGGTTTAATACTTGATTCTCTCGAATATTATTGGCCGGATTTATACTTGAGTCTATCTGTAAACACTGCTCGGGTTTAATACTTGAGTCTCTCAGATATCATTGGCCGGATTTATACTTGAGTCTATCTGTAAACACTGTTTTGGTTTATTACTTGAATTTATAGGATATCATTGGGCGGATTTCATTGGCCGAATTTATAGTTCGGGTTTAATACTTGTGTCTCTAAGGAAACAAAGATCGGGTTTATACTTTAGTCTATAGGCAAACAATTGTTCCGTCTATATTTGAATCTATAATAAACATTGATCGGGATGATAAATGATTACTTAAGTATCCACCTGCATGGTCTCCCACTTTTGTGGGAGTCTTATCCTTCTTCAGGGAATGTCGTCGGCATTTTCTATGCCCACAATGACAATGCAAATATGTAAGCGAGTCTTCTAATATGTCAAAAATTGTTTTCTTTTCAGTGCCGTGTCCCTTCGGAACATTAGCAATCATAGTAATGCACAAATTCCTAAAACCGCAAATTAATTGTTAGACGCATTTAAATGTGCTGGGCTTAACAAATTAGTTTCGCAGATTACTATAACTGTAGTAAGTTCAATCTTTACCGAGCACTCTACACTAATGGCCTTTTGCCAAACTGATAGATTGATTGTAGCGTGTACCGACGAAAAACAGTTGCCATAAAAACTCATTTATAAGGAATGCAGTTCGCACCTGTCAAGTCTATTCGTCAGCTTCCTATTAAACAAGTGAGAGCTTATATTAAAACTAACGAAGGTGGTAAATGAGTGAGTGATGAAAATTATATTTACAAACAATGAAAAATTTAACACAAGCGTGTGTGTGTGTGTGTAAGTTTAAAGAGATACAATATGCTTTCATCTATATCTATAAAAGTGACGAGGGTGGACGTTGTCTAAGTAGTTGTTTGTTTGATAGATTCGACTTAGCGCCTGCATTTTGCGGTCTAGCTCGACGGAAGTTACGCTCGGAAGTAGATCAAAATCTTAGAACGTTAAGGACACCTTGAAATTTTTCAGAAAGCCAAAATTAGGAGTAGAAA
Source organism: Ascarosepion bandense (assembly GCA_037127315.1). Classification (NCBI taxonomy): domain Eukaryota; kingdom Metazoa; phylum Mollusca; class Cephalopoda; order Sepiida; family Sepiidae; genus Ascarosepion; species Ascarosepion bandense. Next base: position 608,969 of record JBBBDQ010001470.1, read on the forward strand.
AATATATATTATCACCCAACAAAGTCAGGGATCAGTTTATGTATTGACTATAATATAGAATCGATCACCCCACTTTATATTAATTATAACTATATATTTTCGCCTCTCTCACCCTAATCTAATAGAGTCGTTCTACATTGTTATTTATATCTATAAAAGTGACGAGGGTGGACGTTGTGTAAGTATTTGCTACGTAAATTCATCATATGTTTTTATTCGTATTATTCATTAAACTACCCGAGTAAAACCGGGCTAAACTGCTTGTCTTCATATAAAAAGATAAACATTAATACACACGTACAATATTAATTAGGAAAAATGTAAATATGATGTGGAATCAGTTATAAAAAAAACAAAAATAAACATTTAGTATTAATTATAAAAACTAAAGGAAAAATCCAGTAAAAATTATAAAAAATAAAAATACTGCATTAACTATTTTAATTCAAATAAAAGACCAGAAGTTATTATTGGTTTATAAAAACAATTTTATTAATTAATTATAGGTTCTTAAAAATCCGGCACTAATTATAGATGTCTATCTATAATGAATTGGTATTTTGTAAACAGAGTTCATTAATAGTTTGAGACAACAATATAATTAAAAGGCAAAAAGCTGGGGTCAGCAAAATGTTCTGGAAGCCAATCAGCTTAACAATATTTTTATTTTAAATTAAATCCCATTTACTGTCAAAGGCGTTATGCTTTTTGAAAAAAAAAAGCAGGTGGGTTCTTTTTTACCATATGAAACTCAACCTCAAATTAAAAATCTATCTATCTATCTATCTATCTATCTATCTATCTATCTATCTATCTATCTATCATTTTTGACGGCCTGGGCATATTTGTATATATATATATATATATATGTGTGTGTGTGTGTGTGTGTGTGTGTGTGTGTGTGTGCTGCGCATAGGTTCGCCTATCGTCCGAAATTCACTCCTCTTGGTCGTTTGAATAAAAGTGGAGGTTTATTTCTTGTTTTCTGTTTTAGGATTGGGATTCCGGTTTCTTTTAAAATCTTCTCATTCTCTTTCGTTCCAAGTAGCTCATTGCGTTTTAGTGGCTTTATTGCCTTGCTTAGGGTTAATTGATTAAAACATAAATGAATGGCCTGATTGCGATCTAGCATCAAACGGACTATCTTCTCTCAATGTTGATCTCAGTGTCCACTTATATATATATAAGCTCTACAATATAAATGCTCTACAATATAAATATATTGACCACTTTTTAATACAAGTGACTACTGGTCTAATTTAATTGTGAACAAAATTTAATTATATATATATATATATATATATATATATATATATATATATATATATATTTTAATCATTTCACCCCGAGCAAGGCGGAAATGCCACTGATGTGCAGGGGGCTACATAAATGTAAAAAGATTAATTAGAAAAGAGTGAGGAGTACAAACTAGTTAGAAAGGAGCAATAGAAAGCTGAGAAAGCAGGTGCGATGGCAGATACATAGGTGGAGAGAAAGGGAAGGTTATACAGGGGTAGAGAGAGAGCTAGAGTCCAGTGGTCAGTAGATGAGTATTGAGTTTGCATTTAAATTTCTGGAGATTGTAGCCGTCAGGAAAGCAAGAATACGGGAGCGAGTTCGACAGGCGGGAAGTGCGAGAGAAGAAGCTGCAGGAGTAGATTTGTCGTCTGCATTTAGCTAACCTGACTGTGAATGGGTGGGACCCAGTTGCCAGTCTGGTTGCACGAGTAAACACCTGTTGAGGAGGCACCAGTGACTTAAGTTCGTCCGAGCAGAAGCCATGAAAGTATTTATAGAACAGACAAAGGGAGGCCACATTTCGACGGTGAGGAAGTGGCTGCAGTCGAGCCGCCAGATCACTACCTATCACATTACAGATTCTCCTTTGGAGCCTGTCAAGAACACTGAGGAGAACGACAGGGGCGCCTGACCATAAATGCCAGCAGTACGTAGCAATCTTTCATTTAAACATATTTCGTTAACAATGACCGACAAGGAAGATTTTATTAATTTTTTATGTAATTTTTCCAATATTCTGATATATTTCCTTTTTGCTGGAGATAAGGAATGTAACAATTTTCCATAATTATCGACTTTCCAAGCGCTTTCAGCCATTTTCAAAGATGTCATCTTTTCCGGATCTGTTATCTTTTCCGGATCTGTTATGTTCTCATGTTTGACTGTAACGTAATTTTTCGTTTCAGGTTTTTTTTTTTTGTTTTTTTTTTAAGAAGAGTTCTTTAAAGCTACCATATGATGCGCAGCGGGCATCATGTGAGCGTCTGTCTAATTTTCTTAATTTTTTTATATATGTGTTGAATCAAATATTGAAATGAACTATTGGCGAAAGAAAAATCGATTGCAGTTTGTACTTCCTTAGGGACGCATTTCTAAAATTTCTGATTTTGCATTTGTCATTCACTTTTTCACAATGGGCATAACGTTTATCAATTCTATTTGTAAATATTATTAGCTGTTTTCAATGAAACATAAACAAAAACTCTTTATAAGATAACATTAGAAGGACATAAAACATAAAAGTAATTCACAATAATAATTTTTTATATAGTTTGAGAGTAAGATGGAATATTACAGTGTGCCAAATTGGGAGCGCAGACTGAGATTATCGATGCCGGGATTAAAGAATGTCAGTCAGTTAAGTTCCATACGTGACACACGCTTGGTGATCACGTATAGAAAGAGACATGACTGACTGGACAGAAGATCTTCTCGCGGGAGGTTGCCATTACTTTCTGCGGTAGACAGGTCGCCAACCAAGGCTATAGAACCCAATCTGTTCTGCTATTTAACCCTATGGGGAGAAGAGACGGATTAATACCTTTCCAAATGTTATCTGCTCGTAAGTGAATGCAACGAATTCAACTAGAATGAATGAATGTATGAAGGCATACATTTTTATGCTCTGTTAAGAAAGAAGGACATAGAAGTTTAAATAATCTACAGAAGTTCTAAAATAATCAACAGAAGTTTCTCCAGAAACGAAATAACCTCCATAAATAATCTTAGAAAGTTTCTCAGATAAAGAAAATAATTTATAGAAATATTTGACAAAATTCTGAAATAAATTGCAGAATTTCAACAGGAAACTGGAATGATCTACAAAAACACTCTACAGAAGTACCGAAACGGAATAATCAACACAAATAGAAACAGGATGATTTACGGGAATAAACTGCTGAGGCTCCTCTTAAATTCTACAAAAGTTGTTCAGAGTAACGAAATAATTCATAGAAATAATCTATATCAGTACTTTAATATAATTCAAGAAAACAGAATGACCTGCGGAAGTAATCTACAGATGTCGATCATGAAAATTCTACGGAAGTAGCTCAGAGAAACAAATAATCTTTTTTTTAATCATTTCACCCCAATCAAGGTGGATATACCACTCGTACACGAAAAGATTACTAAGAGTGAAAGTGAGAAAAAAGCTTGAGTATAGGAAGGATTGAGGAAAGGACAAAAGATGAACGGGATTTAAGGAGATAGAAGATGGCAATTGACGTTGCATTTAAATTTTGTTAATAATTTAACCCTAAGCAAGGCGGGAATGCCACGAATACGCAGGCGATAACAGGGAGTGAAAGTGAGAGAAAAGAATGAGGATAGGGAGGATTGAGGAAAGGACAAAAGATGAACGGGATTCAAGAAGATAGAAGATAGCGACTGACGATTCATTTCAATTTTTGTTCATCATTTCACCTCATGCAAGGTGGGAATGCCACTAATATGCAGGGTGTTACATGGAGTGAAACTGAGAGAAAAGACTGAGTATTGGGAGGATTGAGGAAAGAACAAAAGATGAACGGGATTTAAGGAGATAGATGGCGACTGACGTTGCATTTAAACTTTTAAAGGTTATAGTTACCAGGGAAGCAAGTAAAATGAAGAGAGATCTACGGACGGAAAGTGCAAGAAAAGTAACTGTCGAAGTAAAAATAGCGGTTGCATTTAGCTATTTCAACAATAAACGGGTGGGACCTAGATACCAATCTAGTAGAATGCTTAAATTCTTCGAAGTCGTGGCTCAAGAGCAGTTACCATGAAAAGGGACAGCGAGAAGCCACGTCACGTCGGTGCGAAAGTGAATGAAATTGAGATGCCATGCCAGGATCGATTACATTCAGCCAGTCAGTTAAGTACCATACGAGATACACGCTTTGGGCAATCATGTCTCGAAAGAGACATAACTGACTGGACAGAAGATAATCCCCCAGTAGATTGTCATTGCTTTCTGCGGTAGACTGGTTGCAAGCCAAGACTATAGAACCCAATCTGTTCTAATATTTAACCCATAACTGGAGGGAAGAGACGGATTAATATCTTTCCCAATGGTATTTGTGCGTAAAGGAATTCAACTGGAATTCAAACTCGGCTCCTCGATTTGTCGTTCCGAGCCGACATCCACTGCACCGCAACGCACTAGATTACATTATAGACCCTTTTTGGATTTTGTCAAGAACCCAGAGATGAATAAAAAGGGCACCAGACCAGATATGGCAGCAGTATTCAATCTATAAAAAATAATCTGCAAAAGTACCGAAACAGAATGATCTACGGAAATAATCTATAGAGATTGCTCAGGGAAGCAAAATAACTTGCTGAAATAATCAAGATAAAATATTCAGAAATAAATAATTTGCGAAAGTCATTACGAGATAATAATCTATTATAATAATCTACAAAAGGCAGTAGAAAGTCACATTTGAGCGCAGAAATGATCATAAAAGAGTCATGCGAAAAATGCCTCAGCGAAACGATATAATCTAAAGAAGTTTCTCAGAACGGAAATAACTTTCAGAAATGCACGAAAAATAAAACAAAGATAAAGTATTTAGAGATCTCATTTGTGTTTTAGAATTGCCACAATGGTTCATGCCTTGCAACCTAAACTCGCAATAAGAATCGGAAGTCTTAATAAAAAGAAATGCAACTAAACTTCACAAAAAAAACGAGAAATCAATTACGATGATTGCTCACTGAGAACCAATCTAAAGATTCATATTTTTATCTGCCGTGTCTCTTCAGGACGTAGGCGATTATGGCCTTCCACATCTTTCTGTCCCTTGTAGCTCAATAATTTTTATCATTCTGTTATTTCTCCTAAACCCTATTTGCTCAAGCCTATTGAGTATATCACGCGCTAGTTTTCTTTGTCTCTCTTTCCCTCTATCCTCCTTGTGAGTTTCAGCTATTCCGAACCCTCCTTCCTCATTAAGAAAGAACGTGAATAATGCGATTAAGAAAACGAAAATCAGCTAAGTGTCATGGATCTTTCGATGCATATCTGAGTAGGCAGAATATTTTCCCGCAGTAGGTTGCTATTTTATTCTACGGTAGACTGGTTTCTAACCAAGGTTAGATAATCCAATCTCCCTATTCAACTATAGCCAAAGGAAGATTTGATAGATTAACACCATCCAAAAGGATATTTGCTCGTAAGTGAATGCAAAGAAATCAACTGGAATTTCATTTCGGAGTTCTGATTTCTCATTCCGAGCCTATAGTTATTTCACTCCAAAGTACATTACGTAATTAAACTTCTTAATTATTGCTCAAGATTAACAGAGTGATTAACGCTAGATTAACAATTTAGCGGTTTATTAAATCCATTTTTCAGGAAACTGAACCTTTTTTTCAACCAGCACGGAAACCCGAGCGCGGCTCACGGGGCCCATTTTTTTTGCTGATGGTTCAGTTATCAAGCTTCACAAAAAGAAGAATGAAAGGTTTGTGCACAACTCGAGTGTTAAGCACAACACGCTTCTTAAACATCTGGAAAATTCCAAGTTCATGTGCACTATTTTAAATACCGTTTGCTTTTATCATGATTTGTAGTTTCTTTTCACTGCCAAATAAAAAGAGAAAGAAAAATACAGTGGTTTTAATCTGAGACAGTTTTCAATTCAAAGTTAAAGAGCGACAACAGCTACGCTTGTTTTTTTTTATTTTATCAATTAATCTTGTTTTTTTGGTATCTGGTTAGAATCAATGATGAAAGAACTTGTGTGAAATACGTGCCAAAAATTACATTTTCTTTTCATTTTACTTATAGTAATAGCATTTTTATTTTATTTTTAAAGCAATTCCAACAAATATAAAGAAAAATAATGCTAAAATTAACGATGAGTTTGATTATTATTATTATTATTATTATTATTATTATTATTATTATTATTATTGTTGTTGTTGTTGTTGTTGTTATTATTACTGTTTTCTACCATTTTTCATTATACTCCCTCATTGATATCTTTTTTTTTTTAATCAGTTCCTTCCTTTTCCTCCTTCTTTCCGCTTTTCTTTGTCTGAATATCACCCCGGATGGTTGCTGATCAGACATGAGATATAGGCGTAGAGGGCATCGGAAGTAATTTGTGATGTCACAGAACAACTTCCGGTCCTATCATTCAGGAAGTGGTACCTTACTCCAAGATGTGTCGACGTGAACAGAATGGCGGAAGCTAAAGGCCTCTTCTCTCTACGTGTGTCCACCCCACTTCTTTCTCTCAATGGGGTTGTCTGCCAACCTTTCTCAATCTGCAGAACTACCTCATCTCGGAGTCTGCTGCTTGCAAATCGTAAAAATTATCAAGCAGTTCATCTTTATTTTCCCTTCATTTTAATTCACAGCTTTTATTTTTTTTTTTCTTTAGTCGCTTGTTATTTTCTTATTTATCTATTTCTAGTATCCATTTTTTTTTCTTTTTTATCTTCATCTTGTGATCTTACAAATAGAAAATCTGTCACCCAATGTCCGGGCAACAAATACATATGAAGGGCTATGAATGAAACTACCTTAATAATTTGTGGCTTGTATAATATATGAAGAAATAACATACGGACATCCCTTGACAGCCTCTTTCTGCTTGTCGTCTCTTCTTTTTTTTACATTTTAGGTTAAGCAGTAATGATATTCACAAAGTTTATTGATTCGTCACTATTAAAAGCAATGACGATAACTTTTATGTGAACACTCAATCCTTTATGTTTTCATTCATTTTACCAGCTTTGAATTTCTTCCCATTGTTGTAACTATTTTCCATTTTTCTCATTTGAATTCATAATTATTTTAATAATTTATCCAAAATATAGTTATTCTTTGACTAATATTTTTTTTAAATCATATCACCCCAAACAAGGCGGTAATGTCACTGATGCGCAGGGGGATACGTAAGAGTAAGAAGATTGGAAAAGAGTAAACCGGAAACCACATCCTAAACAGGGAACATGGGATGAGCCTCTACACCTGTTCAATAGACGTGGGTGGAGTGTGAACCGGGTGATAGTTTAGTCTATCTACTCCAATTGAAAAAAAAAAGAGTAACAGAATGGAAAAGAGTAAAAGATTGAAAAAGAGTAAACCATAAACCACGTCCTAAACAGGGAACAAGGGATGAGCCTCTACACCTGTTCAATAGACATGGGTGGAGTGTAAACCAGGCGATAGTTTAGTCTTTCTCATGTTGCACATCTGTAACCCATAGCTGGCTTCTTTCTACATGTCTTTGCAAGGATGTCCTTCACTGTCTCAATCATTATGTCATTGAAGTGATTCGTTATTGTTTTCTATTGTTAACAGTAGAGCAAACTTCCATCAGATTGTTACCTTTCATTCTTTCGCAACATTAAGATCCTTTGGTCTGGCCAGGTTCAATTTTAGTGGGCTTCCTCAATCTGGCTTTAAAGTTTATTATAACCATGTTGTGATTGCTTCTAGTATTCACACCTGAAAATGTCTTTGTTGTGACCATCTTGATTCCCGATTGAAACCACTTTTACACCAGAATGTAATCAATTTGGTTGTACTAAGTTCTGTTGGGTACATGTTAGGTCCATCATTGAGTTTTTGTATTCACAGAGTATATTTGTGAGCACCATATTGCTGTAGATGGCGAATTCTAGCAACCTGAGTCCTCCATCACTTGATTCATTGCAAGAGGCTCATGATTTCTTCCCAGGCTTTACATGTGTCACTCCCAACTTTTGCATTCTAGCTTGTTTGTATAAATAATATATCTTTCTCATCCACTGTGTCAATAATTTCTTGTAGTTGGATGTAAAATGTTTCCACTTCATTATCATCATGGTCTCTTGATGCATAGACCTGTATTACTGTGATGTTCAAAGATGTTGCTTGGATGTGGATGGAGATGGCTCTGCTTGATACTGAACAGCATTCTCGTGGACAATCTGTTTTGTTCTTAATCCTACTCCATTGATGTATTTCTCCATTTATCCACTGTAGTAAAGTACATGGCCATCTTCTGTCATATGATTTTTAAAGTTCAGCCATCTTATTTCAGTCTGTACTTTAACTCTTGTGTCAATTTGCTCATGTCTTCATTTTTAATTGATTTTTAACGCAACATTACGCAGGTGGTCGTTTTTACAGCAATCAGAGGAGAGCACGGATCGGGAATGAAAGATAAGCTTCCGGTAAAATTTAAACTCACGTCCTTCAGGGAAGCCTGGTAAATACCCGGCTTATTTAACTGTTAGAGAATGGGACGTTGAGAGATCTTACCCATAACGCACCAGTCTATTTCACGATTTATTTTTAGCAGATACAGACAGAAAATGACAAGAACTTCTTAATATCAGTTGTAACCTATTGACAATTAATAAACTATTTTCCCTCTTAAAATGTTGCCGCTCTCTAAAAAAAATGATAGTCAGATGGATCTAGATCAGGAGAGTAAGGAGGATGAGTCAAAACTTCCATATTTAGTGTCATAAAATTTTTCTGAATAACTCGAACAATATGTTTTTTTTTTATAATCATTTCACCCCGAGCAAGGCGGAAACGCCACTGATGTGCAGGGGGTTACATAAATGTAAAAAGATTAATTAGAAAAGAGTGAGGCGTACAAACTAGTTAGAAAGGAACAATAGAAAGCTGAGAAAGCAGGTGCGATGACAGACACATAGGTGGAGAGAAAGGGAAGGTTATACAGGGGAGGGGAGAGAGCTAGATGCCAGTGGTTAGTTGATGAGTATTGACTTTGCATTTAAATTTCTGGAGGTTGTAGCCGTCAGGAAAGCAAGAATACGGGAGTGAGTTTGCTCTTACATTATTGTGCAAGAGAAACACACCTTTACAATTAAATGGGCGAATTTTCAGCCCTTTTTGTGCAATTCTTTCAATTGAGGCTAACACTCTTGCATAAACTGCTTCGTTTTGGTTTATCGCTTAATGATAGATTACATCATCCATATCCCACCAAACATGAATTATAAGTCTTTAGGGTGAACTCTTTACGGATTCGGATACGGGTTGTCTTTTTTCATTGTTATTTTTGTTGGGCATGTTTATAGAAAACCTACTTTTCGCCTAACCTCACTGTTGCTGATAATACCCAGAAAAGGTTCAGTAGTAAGTTTACTTTTTAAATGAGGTGTTAGAAAGCAACTCTTTGATTCATCTGAGAAGTAAACACATGATAACGGACTCATTGTCCTAATTTAGAATATGAAAGAATTCATTAAATGTCGATCTAAGTGTGACTTGTTTCGCTAATTCTCGTCCAGTTTGCTATGGATTTACCTCAGTTGCGTTTTGCAGGAACTCAGACAGAACTTGGAATTTTCGAGATAAAAATTTCCTAACCGAAACTAACCAAACACGTCTGGATGCTTAAAGCTTCATTTCCATGGATTTCAAGCTTTTCACCCTTGTGCCACACTTGCAATAGTTTTCATGTCTCAAGAAAATCCTGCATTAAAATTATCATATACCATTATTAATATCTATTTATTTTATAGTTTTATAACATAAAATCATAATATATGGACATCGTGCATGCATTCTGTATTCAAGTACGGGATTTTTTTTTTTAAACTAATTATAAAATTAACGAAATTGAGAAAATCAGCAGATAGTTGCTGATACCTCCTGATAAATGAAACAAACAATTACACAACGGTTCGTCTACGAAACTTTGGAGTCGGAGTACTAAATATAGCATCAGTCAGCTAAGTGACAAATTTTATATTTGAATTAATCCTTGTAGTAACTTCATTTTGAGTGCTAGGCGCTACTTTCAACGTGTTCTTTCTTTCTCTTTTCTTTTTTTCTTTTCTGTTTTTAATTCATTTCTTTGCATTTTTTTCTATAGCCTTTTCTTTATTTTTCTTTATTTTTTTTCTTTCTTTCAATTTACTTCACCCTTCATTTCTTTTCTTTAACTCTTTCTTTCGTTCTTAGTCATTCTTTAACACAATACTTATCCTTTGCCAGTTTTCTCACCACAAAGTAACTTCATTGTTCTCCTTATCGTTCTTACAGTCACGTTTTAATTGAGAATTAAACGCAAATTTTTCTTCTTTTTTCCTCATTTGTTCAATTTTTATATCCCTTTTTGCGTACTATTTAGCCGACAGGGAGTAAAAGGTGAACAATCTCTTAGTATCAACACAAATACAAATAGATATGGCGTAAAATAAATCCGTATCAACTTTATAAAAGCTCATAATAAAAATAATTGCTCTTGGCTTCCAGGTGGTAATAAAGTTAATTTCGAATAACCACCAGTAATAATGACAACTCTTAGAGCCCCAAAAAGAATTATTAATTCTCGCTTTCTTGACTGTTTGCTAGGAGCAGTACATTTTTGTAATAGCATGACACAGACCTTTAAATTTATTGCTATAATTTGTTTATACTTTGGTATTTAGAGATCTCATTTGTGTTTTAGAATTGCCACAATGGTTCATGCCTTGCAACCTAAACTCGCAATAAGAATCGGAAGTCTTAATAAAAAGAAATGCAACTAAACTTCACAAAAAAGACGAGAAATCAATTACGATGATTGCTCACTGAGAACCAATCTAAAGATTCATATTTTTATCTGCCGTGTCTCTTCAGGGCGTAGGCGATTATGGCCTTCCACATCTTTCTGTCCCTTGTAGCTCAATAATTTTTATCATTCTGTTATTTCTCCTAAACCCTATTTGCTCAAGCCTATTGAGTATATCACGCGCTAGTTTTCTTTGTCACTCTTTTCCTCTATCCTTGTGAGTTTCAGCTATTCCGAACCCTCCTTCCTCATTAAGTGACCAAGAAATTTTAGCTGCCTCTTCGTGATTCTAAGTATGTTCCCTTTTTGTTTCCATTCTATCCAAAACTTCGTCGTTACTCACATGTTCAGTCCATGGTATCCTCGGTACCCTTCTGTAGAACCACATTTCTGTTGCTTTTAGTCTCTTCATCTTTGAGAAGATTGTCCAACATTCGCTGCCATACAGGAGAACAGTTATCACGTACCAGTTCAGTACTCTTTTCATTAGTTTTTTTTTAAATGTTCTTCCACTTTTATTAAATGTTCTTCCTCTTCCGGACGTAGGTGATCGTAGTTCTCCACAACTTCCTATCCTTTGAAGCGCTTATCAATGTTAGTCGATTCACTATCCCTTCCACTCCTGTTCTGTCATCAATTTGCACAAGGTTGCTCGCTTTTTCCTCTGTCTAACTTGGTTTGATATTTCCTGTGTGTATCCTATTCTCCAAACACTCTTTTCTCATTATGTGTTCTAGTATTTCAATCGTCTATTTTTTATTCTAAATCCAGGCGTCCTTTTCATTCCTATTTTCCTTAAAACGTTTTTACTTACATTTTCTGTGTATCGAATTCTCCAAGTCTTCTTCTTCTTCTTCTTCTTCTTCTTCTTCTTTTATGTGCCCTGTCCCTTCAGGACGTAGGCGATCATGGTTCTCCACGTCTCCCTGTCCCTTGTGGCTCTTAGTATGTTTGCTCCTATTACTCCTGGCAACCCCCGTTCCGTCATCCACCTGATCAGGCCCTGCAAATATGTTATCCGCTGCCTCTCTCTGTCTCTCTTTCCTTCTATCTAGCCAGTCAGTATCTGGTTCTCCAAGCTCTCCTTCCTCATTGCGTGTCCCAGGAACTTTAGTCGTCTCTTCCTGATGCTCAGTAACAATTTCCTTTTTGTTGCTATTTTTCCAACACCTCATCGTTGCTTGCATGCTCAGTCCACGATATCCGCAGCATCCTTCTGTAGAAACACATTTCCGTTGCTTCCAGTTTTGTCCTCATTTTTGATGATATTGTCCAGTATTCACTGCCGTATTGAAGAACTGACATCACATAGCAATCCAGCACTCTTTTCTTTGTTTCTAGTGAAATTTTCCTGTGTGTTAGTACTTTACTCAGCTTCTGGAACGCGTCCTTTGCCATGCCAATTCGCCTTCGGATCTCTGTGTCGCACTTTCTATCTCCTGTTAGAACACTTCCTAGGTATTTAAATTTTTGTACTTATTTGATTCTGGTATCTCCCACCTGTATTTGGCATTTTGGGTTGCACCTGTTGCTGATGACCATGCCTTCAGGTTTCTTAAAGTTTGTAGTCCTTTATGTGACTCTCTTCAGTTACCTTCTGTAGGAGGTCTTGTACTTTCCTTTCCGTGTCTGCAATCAGCACTGAATCATCTGCATTGTCCAATAACAACCAAGTCAGCTTTCCTTATTGCGTATCCTAGGAATTTCAACTGTCTATTTATACTTGCATAAGTTTTCTTATTGTTTCCATTTTCCTTAACCCTCTAGGGCCATTCGTATCATATTTGATACAGTATTTCCCTATAAGGAAACATTTGGTATTCATTGACTGAGCAGTCAGTACTGCTTTCATTTGAAATTTATAAAATATTTCTCTTAAAAAATTTTTCAGGAAAATATTTCTTTCAAGGCTTGTTTTCATTTTATTCTATTAATAAGTAGTAATTAGTGGGGGATCAGTTTATTACTTCATGACAATAGAAAACCGATCACCCACTTTATGCCCAGTGGAAGCCTTAACCCTCTAGGGCCATTCGTATCATATTTGATACAGTATTTCCCTATAAGGAAACATTTGGTATTTCCCTATAAGGAAACATTTGGTATTCATTGACTGAGCAGTCAGTACTGCTTTCATTTGAAATTTATAAAATATTTCTCTTAAAAAATTTTCCAGGAAAATATTTCTTTCAAGGCTTGTTTTCATACTGTATCAAATATGATACGAATGGCCCTAGAGGGTTAAGGCTTCTACTTGTCATAAAGTGTTTGCCTACAGCTTTTCCATAATGTTTGCATATTGTCCAATGTAAATATTGCCCAACTCTATCGTGGCGATTTTTATATTCATTTGGGGCAAGCACAGAACAGCCTGAGATTAGGTGGTCTATTGTTTCTTGGTGTTTATCACAAAACCTGCATTTTGGATCCATATTATTATGCATAATATTTGCCTGAAAGTTTCTCGTGAAAAGACTTTGGTCTTGTGCTGCAAGAATAAAGCCTTCAGTTTCAGACTTTAATCCAGATGCACGTAACCATCGATGAGTATTAACTTTGTCAACATTGCATTTATTGGCACGTACTGAATATTGGCCATGCAGAGGTTTGTCTTGCCAGCGCTGTTTCATCTGTTCAAGAGCTTTATCTTTGGCTTTCATTTTCATATTCTTTGCCGCAATAGCCGGCTCTTGGCTTCCGTTCTGCTTTTCTACAGAATCTACTAACTGTAAATCTTGTTTGAATTTGCTGCCTTCTTTTATTATTGAATATTTTTTCTTTCTTTCTTCATGTTGCCTTACTAATTGTATCATCCAATCCTTTGTTGTTTCTATGTATGTTAGTAAGCCAATAGTTGTTGTCTTGTATGACAATTCCAGCTGAATAAGACCTCTTCCACCTTCTTTACGGGGTATGTATAGACGGTCTACATCAGCCTTTGGATGATGCATCTTATGCTTAGAAAGAAGCTTTCTTGTTTTAGCATCAATTCGCCTGATGTCGTTTAGAGTCCAGTTTAAGATGTTAAAGCTATATTGGACAACTGGGATTGCAAGGCTATTAATGGCCATAACTCTGTTCTGTGAATTCAATTCAGTTTTTAATATCATTCGTAGCCTTCTATAGTACTCTTTACGCACTATTTCTTTCATTTTTTATGGTGAATGTTTTCGCTCTCATTTACACCTAGGTATTTATAAGCTTCTTCTGGTTTCAATTCTTTTATTGTTACAGCAGGGTCTAGGCTAATTGAGGATGTTTCTTGTATTGATCCACGTAAAACTGTAGCTTTAGCACATTTATTCAAATTAAATTTCATTCCAATGTCTTCGCTGAAGCATTTTACAGTTTGCAGAAGACCTTCCAGCTCATTATCATTCTTAGCATATAACTTCAAGTCATCCATGTAAAATAGATGGTTTATTTTCTTTTGTCCTATTTTATAACCACATTCTGTCTTATTAAGTTGACTGGTTAGTGCTATTAATGATATGCAGAATAGTAAGGGAGATAAAGAATCACCTTGAAATATACCTCTTTTGATGTTTATTTCATCAGACTTATAGGTTCCATTTATATGATTGAGGTAAAGGGTTGTTTTCCATATAGACATGCACTGTTTGATGAAATTGATGATGACGGGCGATATCTTGTATATATTTAAAGTCTTTAAAATCCAGGAATGTGGCACACTATCGAATGCCTTTCGATAGTCTATCCAGGCTGTACTAAGATTTTTCTTTGTACTGTAGCAGTTTTCCAGGATCATTTTGTTAATCAGCAATTGGTCTTTACAACCATAACAGCCACGTTTGCACCCTTTTTGTTCAAGCGGTATCATGTCATTTCTTTCTAAGAATAAATATGTTTGTTTTGTTAAAATAGATGTTAGTAGTTTATATGTTGTCGGAAGACATGTAATTGGTCTGTAGTTTTTCGGGTTGTTTGTTTCACCATTCTTGGGTAGAAGAAATGTAATTCCTTTGGTCATCCATGCAGGAATTTTAGTGGGATCGTCAACCATTTCTTGAAGTTCTTTGGCTATTTTTTTATGTGCTGCATTTAAATAATATAGCCAAAAGTTAGGAATTTTATCTATACCTGGGAATTTCCAATTGTGTGCTTTTTTTAGTGCAAATTTAACATCGTCTTCTGTAATTCCAGACCATGTCTGTTCGGGTTTATTTTTCATTCGTTCTATCTCCTGCGTAATCCAATGTACTTTCCTTGCTAGGTTCTTTAGGGCAAGCCCATATCTTTTCCCAGAACTGTGTGACTTCTTCCATTCTGGGGGGTACTGTCACTTCAATTCTTTTTTTACCTATTTCCTTGTAAAATATCTTTGTATCAGTCTGAAAAATCTTGTTTTCTCTGTAAAATCTTGCTCTTTTTTCATAGCGTCTTATTCTTTGAGCCTTCAGTTGGATTTTTTGCTTTATTTTTTCTTTATTTGATAGGACGTCGTTTACATTCTTGATGTTATATTTTTTTACGGCTCTTCTGCTTTTCCTAGTTCTTACATTTATTCCTCTACTCAGTTCATCCAATATTGATAATTCACTTCTAAGTTGTTCTATTTCTTTTTCTATTTTTCGTTTCCAAGGTGGAACTTCACGTCTACGAGACTGCCTTGTTTTTATTTTGATATTTAATTTTTTGTTGCTGCTGTTGCTGATGCATATATTATTTCGTTAAGATTTGTATGAGGGTCTTCATCCAGTATTGATTTCAGTGCTGCATTGTAGAGTGTTTTGTTGGTAGTAATTTTGGGACCTGTTCACGTTCCTCCATTGTAATATTTTGTATTTGACTTAGATGGTTTTTTATTTCTATCTTGGCTTCCTGTATATTCTTCTTATTTTCCGTCAAATAATTATCTTCGATGTGTTCTGAACTCGTTTTATTTTTGTCTTTTAACTGACTCAGATCACACCTTTCCAGCACTTTTAAATTCACAGCATTATCTTCGCAGTGATTTGCGTGTTTCACGGTTTCTACATTATGACCTGTGGCTTGTTTGATGTTATTACTTTTTATTTCTGATTCCGGTTCCTTTTCATAATTTGTTGATTCGTCTCTTCTTGTAACAATTCTTTTAATTTTATTGATTTCCGCCTCTGTCAGTCGGTTATTACGAATAATGTACCTACGTACATTGGCTAATTTATTTTCGTCAATATACTTTCTATTTGCTTGACCAACTTTTTCACGCCAAATGTCATATGTTTGGCGAGTCACGTTTTTTTGAGGTTTGAGTAACGCTTCATGAAATGCAGTCATAACGACTTTGTACTCCTCACGAGACCATTTTATTTTTTCTTTCTTTAAATATACGGTTGTAGATCTAGCTGGTGAATTTTCAGGACCAACGTTAGGATTATCCTGGTTGTGGGGACGTGAAGATTCATTCTTTGTGTAGGAGTTTGTTCCTATGGCAGATTTTTCGACCTCAGGTAGGTTCCCTCCTGAAGGACGGGCTCCCTGTTTATCCACTGGAAGAGCCATACTGGACTTTTTATTTCTATTTGTATTTTTCATGTTTTTCCCACGAGTGACGCACGGGTCCAAAAGTCCACCCAAAGTTGCCCGGCACGTTGGGTAACGGTCTTTTACAAACAGGGTCCCGAAGCCTGTAGGGGATCGTTTGTGACCTCATAACGCAGTAGCCATTCACTCCTCGGCACGATTAACACCTTGAGTTGCGGGTTATTGTTCGGAGTTTTCCTTCTCCTAAATTATTATTATTATTATTATTATGTCATTTTCATCATATTTCGATTTCTGCATTGGTCTCACTACCAACCAAGTCTGCGGGGAGACCTTAGGCAGGTAGTGGCGTGTTGTTATGACTCCATTTCATGTTTTTCTATCCTCCCTATCATCCCCAGCATTACATAGATAACGTTTTCCTTAGTGTGTGGGCTGTACTTAATAAGACAATTTTTTGTATATCTCTTAAGCTGGGGTTTCCAGGGATTCTTTCAATGTGTTGTTTTGTTCCATTTTTTATCATTCCAAGTGCACCTACTATCACTGGCACAACTCTTGTTTTCAATTTCCACATTTTTTCTATTTCAATTTCCAGGTCTTTATATTTTGACAGTTTTTCAAATTCCTTGATTGCTATGTTACAATCCGCTGGACAAGCCATATCAATTAATAGACAAGTTTTCTCCTTCTGGTTTTTAACAATAATGTCTGGCCTGTTTGCTTCAATTTTTCTGTCTGTGTAGATGGTGTAATCCCATAGAATGGTTACATCTTCTATTTCTGTAACCGGTGCTGGATGATGTTCATACCAGTGTTTGTTTACAGCTTTTCCATAATGTTTGCACATTGCCCAATGTAAATATTGCCCAACTCTATCGTGGCGATTTTTATATTCGTTTGGGGCAAGCACAGAACAGCCTGAGATTAGGTGGTCTATTGTTTCTTGGTGTTTATCACAAAACCTGCATTTTGGATCCATATTATTATGCATAATATTTGCCTGAAAGTTTCTCGTGAAAAGACTTTGGTCTTGTGCTGCAAGTATAAATCCTTCAGTTTCAGACTTTAATCCAGATGCACGTAACCATCGATGAGTATTAACTTTGTCAACATTGGATTTATTGGCACGTACTGGATATTGGCCATGCAGAGGTTTGTCTTGCCAGCGCTGTTTCATCTTTTCAAGAGCTTTATCTTTGGCTTTCATTTTCATATTTTTTGCCGCAATAGTTGGTTCTTGGCTACTGTTTTGCTTTTCTACAGAATCTACTAACTGTAATTCTTGTTTGTATTTACTGCCTTCTTTTATTATTGAATATTTTTTCTTTCTTTCTTCATGTTGCCTTACTAATTGTATCATCCAATCCTTTGTTGTTTCTATGTATGTTAGTAAGCCAATAGTTGTTGTCTTGTATGACAATTCCAGCTGAATAAGACCCCTTCCACCTTCTTTACGGGGTATGTATAGACGGTCTACATCAGCCTTTGGGTGATGCATCCTATGCTTAGAAAGAAGCTTTCTTGTTTTAGCATCCATTCGCCTGATGTCGTTTAGAGTCCAGTTTAAGATGTTGAAGCTATATTGGACAACTGGGATTGCAAGGCTATTAATGGCCATAACTCTATTCTGTGAATTTAATTCAGTTTTTAATATCATTCGTAGCCTTCTATAGTACTCTTTACGCACTATTTCTTTCATTTTTTTATGGTGAATGTTTTCGCTCTCATTTACCCCTAGGTATTTATAAGCTTCTTCTGGTTTCAATTCTTTTATCGTTACAGCAGGGTCTAGGCTAATTGAGGATGTTTCTTGCATTGATCCACGTAAAACTGTAGCTTTAGCACATTTATTCAAATTAAATTTCATTCCAATGTCTTCGCTGAAGCATTTTACGGTTTGCAGAAGACCTTCCAGCTCATTATCATTCTTAGCATATAACTTTAAGTCATCCATGTAAAATAGATGGCTTATTTTCTTTTGTCCTATTTTATAACCACATTCTGTCTTATTAAGTTGACTGGTTAGTGCTATTAATGATATGCAGAATAGTAAGGGAGATAAAGAATCACCTTGAAATATACCTCTTTTGATGTTTATTTCATCAGACTTATAGGTTCCATTTATATGATTGAGGTAAAGGGTTGTTTTCCATATAGACATGCACTGTTTGATGAAATTGATGATGACGGGCGATATCTTGTATATATTTAAAGTCTTTAAAATCCAGGAATGTGGCACACTATCGAATGCCTTTCGATAGTCTATCCAGGCTGTACTAAGATTTTTCTTTGTACTGTAGCAGTTTTCCAGGATCATTTTGTTAATTAGCAATTGGTCTTTACAGCCATAACAGCCACGTTTGCACCCTTTTTGTTCAAGCGGTATCATGTCATTTCTTTCTAAGAATAAATATGTTTGTTTTGTTAAAATAGATGTTAGTAGTTTATATGTTGTCGGAAGACATGTAATTGGTCTGTAGTTTTTCGGGTTGTTTGTGTCACCATTCTTGGGTAGAAGAAATGTAATTCCTTTTGTCATCCATGCAGGAATTTTAGTGGGATCGTCAACCATTTCTTGGAGTTCTTTGGCTATTTTTTTATGTGCTGCATTTAAATAATATAGCCAAAAGTTAGGAATTTTATCTATACCTGGAGTTTTCCAATTGTGTGCTTTTTTTAGTGCAAATTTAATATCATCTTCTGTAATTCCAGACCATGTCTGTTCGGGTTTATTCTTCATTCGTTCTATCTCCTGCGTAATCCAATGTACTTCCTTGCTAGGTTCTTTAGGGCAAGCCCATATCTTTTCCCAGAACTGTGTGACTTCTTCCATTCTGGGGGGTACTGTCACTTCAATTCTTTTTTTACCTATTTCCCTGTAAAATCTCTTTGTATCAGTCTGAAAGATCTTGTTTTGTCTGTAAAATTTTGCTCTTTTTTCATAGCGTCTTATTCTTTGAGCCTTCAGTTGGATTTTTTGCTTTATTTTTTCTTTATTTGATAAGACGTCATTTTCATTCCTGATGTTATATTTTTTTTCGGCTCTTCTTCTTTTCCTAGTTCTTACATTTATTCCTCTACTCAGTTCATCCAGTACTGACAGTTCACTTCTTAGTTGTTCGATTTCTTTTTCGATTTTTCTTTTCCAAGGTGGATCTTCACGTCTGCGTGACTGCCTTGTTTTTATTTTGATGTTTAATTTTTTTGTTGCTGCTGTTGCTGATGCATATATTACTTCGTTAAGATTTGTATTCAGGTCTTCATCCAGTATTGATTTCAGTGCTGCATTGTACAATTTAATAGTTCGGAGGTTTTGTTTTGTTGGTTGGAATTTTGGGAGCTGTTCACGTTCCTCCATTGTAATACTTTGTATTTGACTTAGCTGGTTTTTTATTTCTATCTTGGCTTCCTGTATATTCTTCTTATTTTCCGTCAAATAATTATCTTCGATGTGTTCTGAACTCATTTTATTTTTGTCTTTTAACTGACTCAGACTCAGATCGCACCTTTCCAGCACTTTTAGACTTACATCATTATCTTCGCAGTGATTTGCGTGTTTCACGGTTTCTACATTATGACCTGTGATTTGTTTGATGTTATTACTTTTTATTTCTGGTTCCGGTTCCTTTTCATATTTTGTTGATTCGACTCTTCTTGTTACAATTCTTTTAATTTCGTGAATCTCAGCCTCTGACAGTCGGTTATTACGAATATTGTACCTACGTACATTGGCCAATTTATTTTCGTCAATATACTTTCTATTTGTTTGACCAACTTTTTCACGCCAAATGTCATATGTTTGGCGAGTCATGTTTTTTTGAGGTTTGAGTAACGCTTCATGAAATGCAGTCATAACGACTTTGTACTCCTCACGAGACCATTTTATTTTTTCTTTCTTTAAATATACGGTTGTAGATCTAGCTGGTGAATTTTCAGGACCATCATTAGGATTATCCTGGTTGTGGGGACCTGAAGATACATTCTTTGTGTAGGAGTTTGTTCCTATGGCAGATTTTTCGACCTCAGGTAGGTTCCCTCCTGAAGGACGGGCTCCCTGTTTATCCACTGGAAGAGCCATACTGGACTTTTTATTTCTATTTGTGTTTTTCATGTTTTTCCCACGAGTGACGCACGGGTCCAAAAGTCCACCCAAAGTTGCCCGGCACGTTGGGTAACGGTCTTTTACAAACAGGGTCCCGAAGCCTGTAGGGAATCGTTTGTGACCTCATAACGCAGTAGCCATTCACTCCTCGGCACGATTAACACCTTGAGTTGCGGGTTGTTGTTCGGAGTTTTCCTTCTCCTAAATGGGCTGCCAAGCAAAATCTGACATAGACGCGATTGGAATTCAAGGAGAAAGACGGCTCAACGAAACAAAACATCAATATTACTAGAGTAGTTTGTTTAAAAAAAAAAAAAAAAAAAAAAAAAAAAAATTATAATATCTTAAGAAAAAAAAAACCCTGTTTATATTAAAACAAAATTTCATATTGAGAAAAGGAAAAATTCAAATAGAGAGACTTTTGTTGGAAAAAAAAAAATGTAATAATTTGTTCGTCCACTTTATCTTTCATTTTTTCAACAAAGTCGTTGGTCAAAAATAGGATTATCATAATAAGATAAATTAAATAAGTAAATTAAAACAATAAATAAATAAAAATAAATTTATCAAAAAAATACGTAGACTTTCTATAAAATAATACCATATAAATTGTTTTTCATCGGATTTAATTTATTTTCTTGTTTTGTTTTGTTTTTAAGAAAATTATAATAGTTAAAAAAAAAAAAATAATAATTTACACGAAATATCGACAGCTAAAGGAAATATAATACGGATGATTTTATTTAGGTTAATTTAAAGAACAAACAGATAAATTAAAATAAAGCAGAATTTCATAAAAAAAAAAAAAAAAAAAAATTCCCTAATATCTAAAGAAAAAATCCTGTTTATATTAAAACAGAATTTCATATTGAGAAAAAGAAAAATTCAAAGAGAGAGACGCTGGTTGAAAAAAAAACAAACAAACAAACTTGGATGTAACGGCCGTTCAACGAAAAAAAAAAAAAACATCACTGCACTTAGAGAGTATTGTTAAAAAAAAAAAAAAAAAACATTTATTGCTACTATTAACCTTTGTCCTTATTGTTATTATTATTATTTTATTATTATTTTATTATTTTTTTTATTATTATTTTATTATTATTTTATTATTTTTATTATTATTATTTTATTTATTATTTTTATTATTATTAATATTATTATTTTATTATTATTAAATATTATTTTAATTTATTTGTTTAAACATTATTTTATTATATATCTTATTAGCACCTGACGAGGTGCTAATAAGATAGTACCGAAACACAATGTCTCTTGTGCTGCAGTAAACTATGTTTTATTATAAACTTATAATAAAAATGTTATCATATATAATGGTCTACTAAGTATTGAGCAATCTTAACAAAGTAAATCACTATAAACAGTGGATTGTTAACCCATTAGTTCATACTACTTCTAATATATATATATATATATATATATATATATATATATATATATATATGAAAGTACGTTAAATATAAAAGATAGAACATTTGTAGATATAAACACTCAGCACGTCAGTCTGTTAAGTGCCAAACGTGATACATGCTTGGGCGATCACGTCTCTTTCGAGAAGATTATCCCGTAGTAGGTTACCAATACTCTCTGCGGTAGACTGGTTGCCAGCCAAAGCTATAGAACCCAATCTGTCCTGTTATTTAACCCATAACATGGGGAAGAGATGGATTAATATCTTTCCCAAGGGTATTTGCGCGTAAGTGAATGCCGAGAATTCAACTGGAATTCGAACTCGGCTCTCCAAGTTCTCGTTCCGAGCCGATATCTACTGCACTACAACGCACATCCAGTCAGTACGTATAATCTCTAAACCCGAAAAAAGGATTTCTACTCTTCTGTTTCCAATTACATAAATTTAAACTGAAGAAAGAAAACTAAAGATTGGGTTTTTAAATAGTTTACAAACATTACCCGACCTCCTCCATGTAGAAAACCAGTTTTCTCCTTTCTTAACTTAACGTAATCCTCATTGGATATAGAACACCTACACAAAGAGTTGACAACTTAAGACGTGAAGAACCATACTATTGTTGATTTTTATATATGCACTGATCTATTACCCCGAGCTGAAGAAACGGGTTTTTAAGAACCTGTTGAAATAGCTGTCCTCTAAATGTAAAATATTGAATTCATATGCTGTATAAACTACGACGAACATTTGAATGACCTTGTACCAACGAAAGACATTACTTTTATTTGTAAAAACCTTAATTGATATTTATATATATATAAAATTGTTGTTTCTATACACAATTTGATTTTTCTTGTTTTTATAGTGAGTTATCTTACTAACAAGGCCAAATCTAATCAAACTAATCTGTTACAACATATATCCTTCCCTATAACGGATAATCCACTGTAAAGCTAGTCCGAGCAGAAGCTGTAAAAATATTTGTAGAAAAGACAGAGGGAAATCACATTCCGTCGGTGAGAAAATGAGTGAAATCGAGCTGCCAAATCGAGACTGATTACATCTCATGTGTGTGTGTGTGTGTGTGTGTGTGTGTGTGTGTGCGTGCGTGTGTGTGTGTGTGTGTGTGTGTGTGTGTGTGTGTGTGTGTGTGTGTGTGGTTAAAATTTCAGATATAATTAAAATATATCTGTAAAAGAACAATATGAATAACCGCGTTCCGTCCTCTGATGG
The DNA here is from genome assembly GCA_037127315.1 of Ascarosepion bandense. Lineage (NCBI taxonomy): Eukaryota > Metazoa > Mollusca > Cephalopoda > Sepiida > Sepiidae > Ascarosepion > Ascarosepion bandense. The sequence continues at coordinate 632,040 of JBBBDQ010001470.1, forward strand.
ATATTTACCTTGATAAAGTTGATATTTTGTTCAATTTCTCTTTATATAAATTTACTCGTGCAACTAGATTGGCAACTAGGTCCCACCCTTTAACCGTCAAAATAAGCAAATGTATGCGCCACTTCTACTGGAAATCTGTCTTCTGATATTTAGTAATTATAGATATGGGTAGGCCGATAATATCTAAGTACCCTCTTTTATATTCATTCCAAAGATTTCGTCCGTGCATTGAATAATATTGTTATATCTTGTTAGGTGAGGCGCACCTGCTATTCATTTCGAGGTTCTCGACAAAATCCAAAGAAGGATCTGCAATATAATCGGTCTCTGTTTGGCAGCTCGGCTTCAGTAATTTTCTCACCGACAGAATGTGATTTCCCTCTGTCTTTTCTACAAATATTTTTACAGCTTCTGATCGGACTAGCTTTATAGTGGATTATCCGTTATAGGGAAGGATATATGTTGCAACAGATTAGTTTGATTAGATTTGGCCTTGTTAGTAAGATAGCCCACTATAAAAATGGATACAAAACAAGAAAATCAAATTGTGTATAGAAACAACAATTTTATATATATATATATATATATATATATATATATATATATATATATATATATATATAAATCAATTAAGGTTTTTACAAATAAAAGTAATGTCTTTTGGTTGGTACAAGGTCATTCAAATGTTCGTAGTAGTCCTTGCAAGAATGATCTTACGTGTATGCACGTATGTGTGCGAGCGTTTGTTTGGTAGGAATGTCTTTGATATTATCGCTCAGGGTGGATGGTGAAAGGCAGGGAGTGAGAGGTGAACGATGAAGAAGAAGGAAATGAGAGAAAAGGAGAGAGGCAATAATAATACGATCGCTTGACGTTTATCGAGGGACGTGTTAATTACCCTCGTATTTTCTCACTGCGACCGTCTTCTTGTTTCGCCTTTTTATTTCGTTTTCTGAGGCTCCGAACAGGTCATTTGGGAATTCACTCCCGGATATCATTCTGGCCTTTCCATTAGACGACAAACATTTTACATCGAGGTGTAAAATTTCGCATGTTTTGTGTGTGTTAAGCAAAGTTTGTAAATTCAAGAAAATTCATTTATTTCTAACAAGGAGTCAGATTTGAATTTTAACGTATAATTTGTTTTTTCACTACAGTTTCATTCCCTGAGAGCCCGCCCTCATGAATTTAATCGTGCAAAAATCTTGGCAACCAGGTCCCACCTTTTTACCATCAAAATAAGCAAATGTAAGCGCCACATCTACCCAAGCAATTTTATTTTTTCGCATTTTCTACCTGTGGAACTCACTTTCGCATGATTGCTTCCCTGATAGCTACAATCTACAAAGTTTTAAGTGCAAAAAAATAAGCAAATGTAAGCGCCACATCTACCCAAGCAATTTTATTTTTTCGCATTTTCTACCTGTGGAACTCACTTTCGTATGATTGCTTCCCTGATAGCTACAATCTACAAAGTTTTAAGTGCAAAAAAATAAGCAAATGTAAGCGCCACATCTACCCAAGCAATTTTATTTTTTCGCATTTTCTACCTGTGGAACTCACTTTCGCATGGTTGCTTCCCTGATAGCTACAATCTACAAAGTTTTAAGTGCAAAAAAATGCCATCTTATAACTTCTTGACTTCCATCTTTCTCTTAGCCTTTTTTCGACATCAGCTGCACCGTTTTTTTTTCTTTTTGTTTTATTATTATCATTATTATTATTATTATTATTATTATTATTATTATTTTCTCTCTTTCCTCTCCTCTCACTGTAACTCCCTGCATACTAATGGCAAAACTGACTTGCTTGGGGTGAAAGGATTATAAAAAAAAATCTAAAAAACAAACATCGAAAGATATCAAGCATTTATTACAGACTCTCTCTCTCTCTCTCTCCCCCTCTCTCTCCCTCCCCCTCTCCCCTCTCTCTCTCTTTGTGCATCAGTTTTTGGTGAAGGACAACATGCGCTATGTTCGTCAACCACTATATTCCCCAGATCTCACCTCATGCGACCTTAACTCTTCAAAAATTAAATCACACTTAAAAGAAACAAAATATCAAGACAGCAAGGTACAAGATATAAAATCCAAGAGAATGCGACGAGGCAGCTGCTCGCTAAAAAAAGTTCCAGGAATGATTCAATCGGTGGAAACGACGCATATCTTTTCATGCTCATGAAGAAAGAGAGACAATAGCAAGGCAGCTTTATCTCAGTTCATTCTCTTTACTACCACTTATTAAACTTTACTACCAGTTATGAAAGCCCTTACCACGTATTTGCTTTTTAACAGTGACTTATTATTTCATCTGTTTGTAATAATGTTGCATATATATATATATATATATATATATATATATCCCTCTGTCATGCTCAGGTGCTTGGATTATTTTTTTTCTTATGTCTTAATGTAAGGTACACAATAGTAGATATAGGTACATCAATATATGTTACCGCCATTTTAGACGGCGTATTGATATAAATATATTGCCATCATTTTTGACGGCACGGGCACATTCGTATATATATAATGTGTGTGTGTGTGTGTGTGTGTGTGTGTGTGTGTGTGTGTGTGTGTGTGTGTGTGTGTGTTATTAGCAGTAGTGTTAGGTTTGTAATTCTTTATTTATATATATATATTTTTTGCTTTCTTACGCATCTTATTCAATAATTTCCGTTCTTTTTTCTCACTTGTGACATTATTTTCACATTGTCTTCTCCATAAAACGCGTTTCCCCACCCACAAAAGCTTCCATTTTGTTTACTTGGAACATCTACTCACCGCCTTGTTCACTTTGCCAATTTTTTTTTGTTTTTTGTGAGGAGGGAAGCTCTCCTGTTTTTCTTATACTTCTGCGTATCAACTCTGAAAATTGAAGGTAAATCTCATTAGCCAGAAGAAAGTTCGGTTGTCACCAGCTTTGATACGATTACCTAGAATTCTCTTGTTTTTGCTAGACATCGGACCCAAAACTATTCACTCTATTAAATATATAAACTCACGGAGAAGCACTTTTTTTCCTGTATTTATTTTGTCTTTTGTCTACTTTAAATCAGTTCCTCGTGGTAATGATGTGGTTGGCAGTAGAATTAGTGAATTTTCATGTACGGATGTGCTTTCTGTTTTTAGCAACCATGACAACACGACCATTCTTTAGACACGAGAGAAAAAAACCCTCGTGGCAGTACATTAAGACTAATGTCAAACTTTTTATTGGCTAAATAAACGACGTTTTCGAGTGTGTTATCGATTCTCGCTGCCATAATCTATCGACTCTTTTCGAGAAGCGAGAAAGTGAAGTTCGCGCGTATGTCTTTGCGCTTTAGGTTTCTACAAATCAAAGGTCGATTTGTACTTTGCGCCGTCCTAAATGTCTTACACCGTTTCGCTTTCCCTGTCGGTGTTTACTAAGGTACAAAAGAACACGAAGATACATTTATGCCGGTTACAAGTAAAGATACAAATCTATTTGCCAGATCCTTGAAAAGAACATCCTGTTCTTTTTTGCTTTGTATTTTTATTAATAATTTCACCCCAAACAAAGCAATAAAGCCACTAAGACGCGAGTGTGAGAGAATCAGAGAAAAGGAAAAAGAAAAACATTATTAAGGAGAGAGAACAATAAAAGAAGGGGAATTAATAAAACAAAAGATAATGTTATTTACATTGTTCGGAGAATTGTCCTCATCTTTACTGCCATGTTTATGACGTTACGGCCGTTGTACGCTCCGACCTTCTTCAGAAATCTCAAACCGAACCCTTTATATGGGAACCAATAATATCGAGTGCCAGAGAAAAATATTAGCGTCAAAGATTGCAATATGAGCTCTTTTAAAAAATAGTTACTGAGACTTTAGGTTTATAAAACCCAGAAATCCATATCCTGATGTCCTCAAGGACACATTACTTAGTGGATATAGCCGTTGGTTAGTTCCAGTGACTTAACTTAAAGAGTTGTGAGTTCAATACCAAGCTACAGCAGTTGAGTTAAAGGAAGATAACTACCAGAAATGGAATGAGAATGATATACTCCAGGGATTGAAATAAAGGTTTTGGTTCGAAATTCCTACCACCCGAAGAAGGTCGGAGCGTACGACGGCCAAAACGTCGTAAACAAGGTAATAAAGACAAAGACAACAGTCCGAATAATATAAATATCTCATCCCAGAATTATAGACAAATATTTCTATTTGCTTAAAACTATTATTTTTCTAAATAAAAAAAAATACTGCGGCAAGACATTTAAATTAAATAGCAAAATATATAAACACAAGAAAGAACACTTGTTCGAAGTATTTTACAAACGTTCTTGATCGGAGAGACACCGTAGGGTAATGGATTGCGGCTCGGATTAAGGAATCGGGGAGCTGAGTTTAAATTCCGGTCGAGTTCATTGTATTCACTTAAACTAACAAGGAACACCTTGAAAATGGTCCAAAGCGCTTGAGACAATAATCCCGACGGAGAGCTTTTTTTTTACGATTTCATAAAAGAAAAAAATTGCAAGAACATTAAAAGAACAATTAAAAACTTATAAAATTTAAACACGTTTGCCACATTCAAAGAAGCAATATATACATAGATTGTTTATAATATGTACCTGATGATGGCATAATGCATGAAACGCTGGGTCGTGCCTTCTATATAGAATAATATGTATATTTATCAATATATACTTTGTAGCTCTTTCATATTACATTAATCGCTGTTCTATTAACACCATATGATTATTTATAACGGTGTGTATCTGCGTATATACATATATGCATATCATTTTATATCCATACCTATATACTTTCTAAATATATACTGTTAAATATAACAGACGATGAATATCTATTATGCTTTATCATGAACTGTTCTAAGCATAGTATTTTGGCTTTAATTTCATGCGAAAATAAAGTCAAATATTGTCCAACATTTACATATTTTTTTATTATGCTGGTTCTAAGCTTTCGGCTCACGTGAAGATGGCTAATGGGAACCGAAAGCTTAGAACCGGCATAATAAAAAAATATCCAAATGTTGGACAATTTTTGTTTTTACTTCCACCTGAAATTAAAGCCACTATACGACGTTTAGAACGGCTCACAAATCTAAATACCTGGGAAGTGTTCTAACAGAAGACGGAAAGTGCGACACAGAGATCCGAAGACGAATTGGCATGGCGAAGAACGCGTTCTAGAAGCTAAGTAAAGTATTAAGATACAGGAAAATGTCACTAGAAACAAAGAAGAGAGTACTAGATTGCTATGTGATGTCAGTGAATGGTAGTGAATGCTGGACAATATCATCAATGATGAAGGAAAAACTTGAATCAACTGAAATGTTGTTCTACTGAAGGATGCTACGGATATCATGGACCGAGCATGTGAGCAATGATGAGATGTTGGAAAGAATGGAAAAGAAAAAGAAATTAATAGTGAGCATCAGGAAGAGACAGCTGAAGTTCCTGGGACAAGCAATAAGGAAGGAGGGCTTGGAGAACCTGATACTAACAGGTCAGATAGAGGGAAAAAGAGACAGAAGAAAGCAGCGAATAACATAGTTGGAGGGCCTGATCAGGTGGATCACGGAACGGGGGTTGCGAGATGTTACAAGAGAAAATGTGCTAAGAGACACCAAGGATAGGGAATCGTGGAAGGCCATGATCGCCTACGTCCTGAAAGGACAAGGTACATAGAAGAAGAAGACATGATTAAACATAATAGACAATGTGTGTCATTCGAATCCTGCCGAATGACACACATTGTCGTAATAAAATTTATCGTAAATAATCAGGCCAGTAGATATAAATATATAATACTGTTTCATTAAAAACAGAATATCTACTTAAATATGAGTATCGATCGAAAATAATGTTCAAACAAATCATTTGAAATTGTCGGTTGTTTATAATCAATTTCGTTAATCTTCGTTAATTTCCGTAACATGTTTACATTTGTTGGCATTACGATGCATTTCAGAGCAGATATGGTTGTTGTGATGAATCGAAAATTGTGTTATATAGGCTTGATTAAGACCTCGTTTAGACTGGATGCCATTCGTGGTCGGTGGTCTACGACGTTGCCAGATCAAATGGTAGCTTCCCCTATGTAGTTAGGGGTCGCAGGACACACATTTTCGTAATAAGAATTTATCGTAAATAATCAGGCCAGTAGATATAAATATATAATACTGTTTAATTAAAAACAGAATATTTACTTAAATATGAGTATCGATAAAAAATAATGCTCAAACAAATCATTTCAGATATATGTAGTTTTGCCATATGTAGAAGGGAAGTCAGTTAGTCAGTTAAGTGCCATGCGCGATACACGCTTGGGCGATCATGTCTCGAAAGAGACATGACTGACTGGGCAGAAGATTATCCCGCAGTAGGTTGCCATGGCTTTCTGTGGTAAACTGGTTGCCGACCAAGGCTATAGAACCCAATCTGTCCTATTATTTAACCCATAACTGGAGGGAATAGACGGATTAATACCTTTCCTAAAGGTATTTGCGCGTAAGTGAATGCAATGAATTCAACTGGAATTCGAACTCGGCTCCCCGATTTCTCGTTCCGAGCCGATATCCACTGCGCCACAACGCACATCACAGGGAAGAGTGACCATTAAATTGTTCACCATGAGGTGTTGATTCTCATGTGGACTATATATATATATCTATCTATATATATATAGAGAGAGAGAGGGGGGATGAGCCGGAGGAAGGGAATCGTGTACGTACTGACAATTAAAACTGCCTAATAATTCCGTTCGCATGGAGCTTCCTCGTGCGACTGGCAGTTTCATGATCTCTAGATTATCAAGCACCAAAAACTAGAGGAAATTCACAGTCAAACCAGGAAGCTTAGCGTAAGCGAAATTTAGATCATTTTAATAGTCGCTCTATATACTTAACGGTTATTGCTGAAAGAGTCTTCAAGCTTTAGATAAGAATGACGAAGCGTCGGCTGTTACTTTGGATATCTCGAAGGCGTTTGACAGGGTTTGGTGTACTGGTTTTCTTCACAAGTGGAAAGGTTATGGCCTATGTGGGCGAATTTTTCATCTGATTCACTCTTTCCTATCAAATATACAAGTGAAAGTTGTTTTGAAAGACCACATTTCTAGATCTTTTTGTATCAATGCGGATGTCTCACATAACTTTTTGAGCCTACGTTGTTCCTCATTTTCATCAACTACATTTCCGATGACATCAGCTTTCAACTTGATATCTATGTTAATGTGATGTAATGAATAGGTAATGAATATGTATACACCTTGGTTCCCCCCCCCCACTCGAATGGGATTGACTGATGTCAGCCATAAATACTGAATAAGGCGAGAACGCAGAGAGACAGAGAGATATATTCCACCAGAGATCTATTGGTCTACCATTATTGATGATGCCTACGTCTCAGAATACTGCATACGACGATTACGTCTACGTACTAGATTGACCTACCAGTTGTATTTGCCTAAACCACTTAACTACCTCGTATTGATATATATATATATGTATCCCTTTCCGGGACATATAATGCCACAACTATTTGCTTCTGTCATGAAAGTAGATCTTATAATTATGTGCTTCGCCAGTGAACTTTATAATTTCTTATGAAAGCAATAATTAAAAGATTTGATTTTTTTAAACTGATTACCTTGTCGGTAAATAATGTACAGGTTATGTTAACAGCAACAAACATTTCATCTGAGTAATGTCAGTTTCTCTTTCTTTATATTCTCTTTGGGAATTTACAAACTACTTATCTCAGCAAACATTTTCCGATTGTTGTGCTATCTAGCCATCATCAGGTGCATGTCGATCCATTGAACCCTTCACTTAATCTCAATTTCGCACATTTATAAGTCTTGTTTCGTGTTCTGACGATAAACTACATCCATTAGTGTCGTGGACCCGGTTAAAGGTCCAGCAAGAATAATACAAAACAACCAAAATAGGAAATAATGAATATATATTAAACACTACAAAATACAACACTTGGAACATTATTAGTAGAACGATAATACGGGTTAGTGTGTAATACTATAATTCGACCCTCGAACTGGGACTTGTAATGGTCGTCACGGTAGCAGTGTTCGTAGATGACTCTCAGCTATGTTCAGGGCGCTCTCCTCAGGCTACTCTCTCAGACAACTTAGGCTATGTACCTGGCTATCTACTGGCTGCTTCCAGGCTAGCTACTCTCACCTCTTGTGAGGGGAGGTATATGTAATATATGTGGGTGATGCCGCCATAACAATTAGCAAGGCCTCTGATCGGAGACATTAGAGGTTTTGGGGAACATGAAACCACCTTTTAATTGCTGTTATTGCACCTGTTAGAGCCCCAGATATTGGTAAATAGTTACCCCCCCAAATAAAAACAAAACACTGAAAGTATAAAATTACATGTTATCATAAAATATCAGCATTACATTTTTATATAAAAATTACGAACAAATACAATTTCAAGATAGGTTACTTTAATATTTTGTTTTTTGGGGGTTTTTTTCATGGTCTACCCATGTGCTTTAGGATGTGCGTAGTGGCGCAGTGGATATCGGCTCGGAACGAGAAATCGGGGAACCGAGTTCGAATTCCAGCTGAATTAATTGCATTCACTTACGCGCAAATACCCTTGGGAAAGGTATTAATCCGTCTTTTCCTTTATGGGTTAAATAATAGGACAGATTGGGTTCTATAGCCTTGGTCGGCAAGCAGTCTACCGCAGAAAGCAATGGCAACCTACTGCGAGATAATCTTCTGCCCAGTCAGTCATGTCTCGAAAGAGACATGATCGCCCAAGTGTGTATCGCGCATGGCACTTAACTGACTGACTGACCCATGTGCTTTACTTTTTTATCTTTCCTATTTTGTTTATACTTGCATCAAATTTTAGACACAGCCGATTCAGAATCACCAACATCTATTACCAGACTCCTTCTCAAAGAGATTTTATAATTTTTTTCCATTGCTTTTATCACTTGCTGTTGGAAGGTGAGTACTTCATAAAAATCATATGGATTTTTTATTAGTAGCACCATTTATATTTCAGACTCAGGATTTATTGAAGGACGTGTTAGGTATTAATGCTGGTCTTCATTTTCTATATGTAAATAGCATTTCATCCAGCTGATTTCTAATAGCTCTGTCACAAAAATGAACACTATTTTCGTTCATTTGTTTTATTGTGCATTTTCTTTTTTTCAAAACAAATTGCTTTGAGATTTCTATCTTTATACTTTGGTGTTTTCCATGTGTTTTACTTTTATATCTTTCCTATTTTGTTTATACTTGCATCAAATTTTAGACACAGCCGATTCAGAATCACCAACATCTATTGTCACACTCCTTCTTAAAGAGATTTTATAATTTTTTCCATTGCTTCAATTGATAGCTGTCTTGTTGAAGCCATATTTCCTTTAAATTGATCAAGTTCAATATGTAGTTATTGTTTGCAGGCGCCTTCTTTTAACTGCAAACTAATTTGAATATTTACATTTGCGCTCAGTGTTTAAGAAATGCAATTTATAAGTTGATTCCATAATTTTACTTCAACATAGATTTAGAAAAATATGCTACTAAAATGATTTGACTGATGTATTTTATTTCCCAAAGCCAGAATATCCAGCTAAAACAAAAATTGTTTTATGTCATGTCTTTGATTTGCTTATTTGCCATGTAAAAAGAAACTAGGCGGACATCCAATAAATGTAGTAATGCTATCATTCTTGCTGTTTTCACTTGTGAAAACATTTTACATTACTAAAATTTTATGCAACACTATAAATATAAACTAATATATGATCCCCATCCATGTGCAAATACAAAAAATATAAATTGTTCATGTTTTTAAACTTCTTATTAAAACTTACGTTTTGATATTAAAGATGTGTAAATTTTACTGAAAACTGGATTATTGATGGTTTATAATTCAAGTCAATGAAATTAGGATTTTTTTTTTGTTTGTTTGTTTGTTTCGAGGTTTAACGACCTATCAATCCTTATGGGATCATTTAAGATCATAACAAATGATTTTGGGTAAGGTTATTTTATTTATACAACATTTTTCTTTTCGAGTATCATGATTCATTGGGATTTGTTTTTTAAGAGCAAGGCCCCCAAGTCCTACCCTCGTTATTTAACCCATAACTGGCGGAAAGGGGCGGATTAACACCTTTCCCAAGGGTACCAGTGCTTAAGTAAATGCAGGTTTTTTTTTGTTTTTTTTTTAATCATGTCACCCCAAGCAAGGCGGTAACGCCACTGATGCACAGGGGGCTACGTAAGAGTAAGAAGATTGGAAAAGAGAAAACCGGAAACCACATCCTAAACAGGGAACAAGGGCTGGATGTGGTTTCCGGTTTTCTCTTTTCCAATCTTCTTACTCTTACGTAGCCCCCTGTGCATCAGTGGCGTTACCGCCTTGCTTGGGGTGACATGATTAAAAAAAAAAAAAAAACAACCTGCATTTACTTAAGCACTGGTACCCTTGGGAAAGGTGTTACTGGAATTCGAACTCGACTCACCGGTTTCTCCCTCCGAGCCGATATCCACTGCACCACAACGCACAACCGTCATTATACGCTGACAGCACCTGGTATTTCCAAGCGGTCACCCATCTAAGTACTGACCAAGTCTCAACGTTGCTTAACTTCGGTGATCGAGTAGGTTTTTTTTAATAAATCTAGTTACTACTAAGCATAAAATAGCATCAATCTGCTCCTAAATTCATATCACTTGTCAATATTTCATTGGTTGTTGCTGCAATATTATTAATAAATGCATTATTTTAGATTTTCCTCTATGAATGAGTGACTACATCCCGATTGTAACAGTCATAACATTCTGATCATTGTACCTGCCATCCTTTTTCAGGTGAGTTATATTTAAAAACCTGAATACAATCATCAATTTTATCATTCTTTCCATTATTTCAATTGACAGATCTCTTGGTGAAGACGTATTTCCTTTCAAATGACAAAGTCCAGTATACTGTTATGGACTGCAAGCTCCTTTTAACTACAAACTGATTTGAATATTTACATTTGTGATGAGTGCTTAAGAAATGCAAATTATAAGATAATTCGATGAATTTTAATTCAACATTGATCTATAAAAGTAAGCCATTAATTTAAACAATAAAATTGTTTTATGTATTTACATAAAACATATGTATTTACATAAAACATATGTATTTACATAAAACATATGTATTTACATAAAACATATTACATAAAGCCAGAATATTCAGCTATTATGCAAAAATTGTTTTGTGTCATACCTTTAATTTGTTTATTTGCTATGAAAAAATATCTAGGTAAGCGTTCAAAAGATTGTTAAACTCTGCAAGACCCCCTCTTTTGGTCGCAGATTGATTCGAACATTTACACGTGTGCAGGTATTTATTTTAGAAATGCAAATCACAAGTTGATTCCATAATTTTTTCCTCAATACTGAATGATGCCATAATATTTTCCTCTATTTGATGCAGAAAATTATTCCATTAGTTAAAATAATTACATTTAATTGGTTTGGGATGTGTTTCAAGAAGCCAGATGGTTCAGTAACTAAGCAAAGATCGTTTTATGTCACATTCGAGATTTGTTTATTTGCTATGGAGTAAAAAAAAGTGGATGAAGTTTGCCGATACAATAATTTTTCTTATTTTTTTTCCCAGGGGTTGTATAATTGTGTCACAACACACCCAACTTTTTATGAACGTCAATCTGACCTGCTAAGTGAAAAGTCTTTACTTGGTTATTTGCCAATTCCAAAGTGGCTTTTTCTTTGTTGAAAAGCAGAGGCTGTCTAGGATAAAAAAAAAAATAGAAGCACTTATGTTCGATATTTCGCATTGTATAAATTATTTACAAGTTCTCCTCTTGCAGATAACTACACACACACACATCATTCATATATATATATATATATATATATATATATATATATATATATATATGGTTTCTACTGGAAGAGAACTTGTACATATGTATTTATGCACAAATATATATATTTCGGTTAAAATTGTCAGCTTTGATATTGCGTTTTTGGTGACGCTAAATTACTAAAATCTAAGAAAAGACATGGGTATATATACATACCCAAAATATACTCATGCATACTAATGATACTTCATAGAAAGAAAGAAAGAAAGAAAGAAAGAAAGAAAGAAAATAGATTAAAAAGAGAGCATTTCGAATATATAAATTACAAGTGAAAGGATAATCATAATTAATTTGTAATCAAAAGAATGAAAAAGCAGCTATTTTATTTACAAAGTTGTTTGGTGATTGTTTGATAAAACCGATGGTTTGTTATGAGACATGACTCTTACAATGTGAAAATAAAGAAATATATAATTCCTATTCTCTCTCTCTCTCTCTCTCTCTCTCTCTCTCTCTCTCTCTCTCTCAATGTTTATTTATTCATTTTTAAACGTATCATTAAAAAATTGTTTCAAGGATAAATTTACATTTCAACTTATTTTTGGTTGATTTTAATTAAACGTGTGTTTTATACCGAATAGCAGGAGCTAAAAAGTGTAAAGGAAAAGTGGAGAGACGGTAGGGGAGTGAGCGAGAAAGAATGAATGGTATAATCGAGAGAAAAAAGGAGTAAAAGTCTGAGGAGAACAGACGAAAAAGAGAGTAGTGAAGGATGATTTTGTTAAGAAGTGTAACCCAGTCGTCAAAAATTACGGCAAAATATTTGAGAGGGTTATTAGCTGTTTACTTACAGGTTATTTCCCTGATTGTGACAGGAGGGAATATATATATATATATATATATATATATATATATATATATATATATATATATATACTAGCAGTATAGCCCGGCTTTGCTCGGGTGTAATAAAAGCTTTAAAACTAATCTATGGTACTGGAGCTCAGACTCTTTGGACGTTGGCACGAAAGACTAGAAGTAATAGTTGTTTCCAGTTAAAGCGAAACCGTAGACTGAAAGAAAAATGAATGGATGTAAGTCAAATTTTGATTTCCTGGTATCGATATCAAATAAACTTTTTTTCGTCGTAAACTGAATTTTGAAGGCTAAATAAGTCCTCTAAGTAAATAGTATCATGGCTGAGACTAAGAACTACAATTATACCTATTTAGAGCCAAACCCAAAGCAAACACTAAAATAAAAGGGCTGAAAAAAATACAGACATACAAGGCAAATAAACAGACACACACACACAAACATCTTGCCTTATATATATATATATATATATATATATATATATTATCGATTTTCTGCACTATTGTAAAAACTGCAACCTTGAAACTTAGAAATATTATTTCTTATGTCTTTGTCTATGAGTGTATCAAATTTGATTAAAATCGTACCACTACTTCTATAACCCAATATTTTTCGATTATCGATTTTCGATATTTATCGGGGGTACCTCGACACAAAACCTAGCTAAGAACACTCGCAGACGCTAATAGTACAACTGTGTAAATTTTCAAGAAAATCGGTTCAGCCGTTTCGGAGTCTATAGGTAACGGACACACACAGACACACACACATACACACACATACACACAGAGACAAAGTTCAATTTATAAATAAGTTTAGATTATATATATATATATATATATATATATATATAGGTTTTTATTATAATAGAGAGGATAAGGAAAAATAGATAGATAGATAGATAGATAGATAGATAGATAGATAGATAGATAGATAGATAAACAGGAACAGGCTATGACAGATGCTGGTGATGTGAGAATGTATTGGAAGATAAAGGATATCATTAGTGTTCAAGAACAAGATGGGCTATTCATTTAGATTTCGTGTTGATGTTGAAATAACGGATTAAATGTCGCCAGTGGCGAAATAAAACATCAAATTACTGTAGACTTGTAACAATGGACAAGGAGAAAATGCACCAAAACTGGTTTAACTTTCCAACAGAAGAAGTTTTAGAAAATCACTGGTGCTGACACTTGGCGGGAAATGGCTTGACTTCCTGGACAGAAAGACGGAAATACTAGATGCGATGACATCAGATTGCTACAACTCAATGCATTCGTTTATCTCTGAATTTATTTATAATTTTCTTTCTTGTGTTTTTTTTTATTGGTTCTTTGTCTTTACGGAATGAAAGTTCAAAAGTTTCAAATAATGAAAATATAAACGATATAATACTGAGAGAATAAAAAAAGGTCACAGTATATAGAAGAACAGACATTTGGTACGAGATTATCGAAAATGTGCGTCAATATGAAAAGACACAGATGCAATGGAGGAAAAATCAAAACGGAAGAAAGAAAAGAAAAGTGGTTGGCTGGTAAACAAATGAAGATTTCCTTCCGATAGATTTTTTTCTTCTCTTCCATGCAATTGGAAAGAGCAAATGTTAACATTTAATGGAATAATGTTGAGTTTAAATATGGGAGTTATTATCTTTAAAATATTTCTTAGAATTATATTTTGAGTGATAACAACTCGACAACTACTAAGTTTGACAACGCGATAATATATTTGAGAATCCAAGTTAACTCCCAAAATGTCAAATTCGAGAGGGTAGTAATTAATGAATACGAAAGAACGGCTATAAGTATAATGAATACGAAAGAACGGCTATAAGTAACAAAATATTAAAGTTAAAAAAATGCACACAAGCCAGTAATAAACAAGAAAATTATTTCACTTTTAATTAAGAAAAAACAGAAATAAAACCACTAAATGTAATATTTTAAAACCAGTTTTACATTCCTTGAAACGTTCTATGCCCAATGAATTTGTGGATTCTTTTGTTGTCACGAATTTTCGACATTTTTCTCTTCAGGGAGTATACCTGTGTCGTGAATACGAAATAAAAGTAACTCTATATAGTAGTATGGAACGGACAAGCCTCCCAACACTATCACACGAAGGCGGGTGTCCCTCAAGGCTCTATTCTAGGTCCTACGCTTTTCCTTATCTATATTAACGATCTCCCCGATGTAATAAAATCCCAAGTAGGCATATATACTGACGACACTACGGTTTACTCTCGTCTCGATCAAAAATCTGCCGAGGCTGACAAAGCAAACCTCATTGCCGAGCTTGAAAAGGACCTCCAATCCCTGGTGGACTGGGGTAAGAAATGGCTCGTGGATTTTAGTGCTTCCAAAACGAAGCTGCTATCTATTAACCATTACAGACAATTGTTCCGCCCATTAGCATGGATCAGACTAGTCTCCCTGAAAGTAAAACACTGCGCCTCCTCGGATTAACTCTCACAGCAGACTATATAGAATCCATAGCTAAATCCGCTGCTAAGAAGTTCAGGGCCAGGAAGTTTTCACAACTGTTCCGATGATACACTTTCACACTCCCTCTCCTTCTTGCGCGCTATCCCTTCCTTTTCGTCTTCTCCCATTCGCCGTGAACAACAAGAACAAAACACTTCAACTCACTCCTAAAATTAACATCGATAACCATAATTTCCCTTTATCGCTTTTCTTTCCTTTTTACTTACTCGTCGTTCATATAAAAAAATGAAAGGAACAAAAACTTTACGACTACCCTGTTAATCTTTTTCTGCATGCGGATTTCACTGCAAACGAACTCTGGATTCATTTAATTTCTTACTACACTTTCTTTTGGAACATTTTTCACAGTTTGATTATTTCATACAAACAAACTGATGTTATTCTATTCTGTCATAAATTTTCACTTATCCATACAAGCGAGACAATTTTATCTTTCCAACTTTTTGATGATAATTATAAATTGTGGGTAGTTCGGTTATGTTTGGCACAAGGCCCATTTAACAAACATGATCGAGCTTCCTATACATGCACATACTATAGAAACTTAGGTAATTTCACGAATTCTAATAAACAGTAACTTCTTGAATCCTAGTCTTTTTACTTAACAATTAGTCATTTAGCTTTGAATCATTATTTAATGATGCTCGTATGGATGGAAAAAGTTTAAATTATCGATTGATTTCTAATGAAACATCAATCGTTGATGCTCGCGTTTTAAGAATTAGTCATAAAGTAAATATTTTTTTCTTTTGATTCACCAGAAAATAACAATAACGGATATTTGACTATCGTTTATTTGTTCTATATACATGATTTGAACTATTGTCCTCATCTTTGCTGCAATGTTTACGACGTTTCGGTCGTTGTATGCTTATCCCTTCTTCAGGTGCTACGAATTTCGAACCGAATCTTTATTACGATCAGTGGGGTATATCAGTCTCATTTCATGTGCAATGCCAAGGACAACAGCATGTGAATTGGTTAGTTCCAGTAACTAAGGTTGGTTAGTTCCAGTAAATAAACCTAAAGCGTTGTGAGTTCAATACAGCAATAGTGCACAAATAACTTATATACGTTGAGATTTTTCTTTGTATATATATATATATATATATATATATATATATATATATATATATAAAGAGATTCTTCAGAAAATCCAAAGAAGAATCTGTAATGTTATTTGTCCTGGCCTGGTTTCTCATCTTCAGTGATTTTCACAAAACTATAATGTAGCTTCTCTCTGCCTTTTCTGTAAATACTTTCGTGGATATGGCTCTGATGAATGTTCCTTTATGATACCGAGACTTTATGAATTTAAGAGTCATACTAGATTCTCGTCAAGTTCTCATCATTTCACAGTTTGAAGAGCTATATGTAAGCGTAATTACTATGCTATCGCACTTCTCGCTTGTGGCAATCTCTTCCGTCTTCCTGCTTCCCGAAGAACTTTCAATTTCTTCAAAAATGTTAATGCAAAAATTAAAAATAAATATCTATTTGAAGCCATAAAACTGTGTTCAAATTATTTAGATTTTGGTATCAAATAACCCATAGAGTTGGTCTGTCGCTAAACAAAATCAAACAACCGACATGAACTTTTTCATTACATTAATCCATATAATATACAATTCAACAAATCTTAGCTGGCCAGATGCCACATTTCTATATGATTTTACATTAAAATTTGACTAAATTAAAATAAATTGTGCTGATAATTTCATTATCAGTGATGTCCTTAAAAATGTGACAGTCGTAAGCTTGGTTGATTTCAAATTAAAAAGTGCCTAATACACCATTTTTCTTAGTAAATTTATAAGTTAAAAACACTGGAAACTTTTAAAGAATTTATTGACTTTTTGTTTTTTATCGTTAAGACTAAGAGTAAGACATTTTTAACATGTCAATTTTTGTTGCTTTGAAAGATGATCATTAAACATTTAATACTTTTTTTTTAGTCTTTGAGTCACATGCAGGCATTCGTTTCTAAAACGCAATATTCATTCATTCTTTCACAAAGCACACATACATTTTTAATTTTGATCATAGAAGTATCAGGAAACGATACTTTGTTTTGTTGATTCGAAACAGGAATGCCAATCCATACATAAATAAGGAAAACAAAAACATAATCCTTTATGCTAGTAACTTGTCTTCGATAGCTTACCCAAACTGTCTTTTTGAGATCAAGTGATGCTAATTCTTGATTTTCTGATTTCTAAGTACCACGCCGAAAGTCTAGAAAATAAAAATTGGAGTAGATAGACTAAACTATCGCCCGGTTCACACTCCACCCACGTCTATTGAACAGGTGAAGAGGCTCATCCCTTGTTTCCTGTTTAGGATGCGGTTTCCGGCTTTCTTTTTTCCAATCTTTTTACTCTTACGTAGCCCCCTGCGCATCAGTGGCGTTATCGCCTTGCTTGGGGTGATATGATTAAAAAAAAAAAAAAAACTTAAAGAAATCAAACTGTATTCTAAAATACAACTAAACTACGACATAAAACATACATATCACATACAAATTGTACATATAAACGGGTATATAAACAAAAGCTGAGTATCATCTACCATGTATTCAATTGTGAAATCAGAATAACATATATAATATTTTTATTACTTCAAGCTCCAAAGAAAATTAAAAATCAGCATGACCCTTAAGGGGTTGATATGCCATTAAGTAAACAAATCAATCATAATATCGAGTCAGTAGTAAATATTTGTGCCATCAGCATAGATATCAAGTTGAGAACTGATGTAAAAATTGATCGTAATTCTCCATCCATCCCGCTCAGGGAAGATGAGGATTGGTGTTAAGATTGTATTCTACGAGTTTTTCCCAATGAGTTGCAGGATAGGCACTAGAGAATTACTCTAAATTTTATATATTAGCATAAATAAAATGAAATAGGTCATGCTTTTTATGGTCTAAGCCGCATGTATGCGTTCTGGGATGTAAATACGTATATTTCCTTTTTTATTTGTGCGCATATACAATTTGTTTGGATGGATTTACATCCTACAAATGGCGGTGACGGGAAATAAACTATCCATTGAAAGCAAATCGTGAGAACAGAAGCGGTCCAAGTCAAGTCCACGTGGCACGATTTTCCAGTGAATAAGTTTTAGTTCCTCTTACAATGTCCAACCCACACATAAATTTTTCGTTTTGTTTTACAACCCGAAACGAATTCTATAAGCACCGGAAGTAACTCCGTTTCGCACGCGCCGGCGATTGAGATACCGAAATGAGTCGGTCGGTGAAGCACGTAAAGTTTTAGCTTTTCAGACCCGGGGCACGGAGAGAAGGAACGTAATTGAGTGAGAGATGAAAGGAAAATCATCAGCCACGCCCGGATTAGGTAGATTTGCTTCCAGATTTCTTCAGCTCAATAAACACTGTTTACATGAATGGAATGGGAGAGCGAAATGGCGCCTGTTGATTGTATGGGAGCGGTTACCTTTTTAGATTACGGCTGAAAGAAAGAATAATCCCAGAGCAATTTTTGTTTTATATTTATATAAACAGCAAAAGCAATATGCATCAGACTAGATTCAGGTAACACTGTTAAATCAAAATTGAAACAAATTTCTTCAGTTATTCGTTAAAATTTTATGATAAAATTATTTGGAAAATCCAAGTATTCGAAGGTATTTTCTTGTATTTTTTGAACAGTAAAGTTCACCCTGTACAAGGCTCGAAGGCCACTCGAGGTAGGAGGTTACGTTAAAGATTAGTTTATACAAGTAGAAGGAAAAAAAAACAGCTGACTTTTGACTTGAACAGGTTAAAATTGTAATGATCGGGAAAGCATCCTCTTGGGAGTCTGTTCCACAAAGTGCTTCTCAAAATATCTGATGTGGTGAACCGGCAGTTTTCAAGGACCAGGGAACAAAGTTTTTCGTTCCAGCTTAGGGCTGTCCGGTGTTTCTGACTTATTACGCACCAGTCCTGCTGTATTCTTCTTCAATGAAATGATTTCTTTTTGTGGGTGTATAAAGGGGCCTAGAAACGTCGTAATTCTGGCAACACAAGGGGCTACTTCTTCTAACCTTACACACTACCACGTGTTACCCTCGCCGTGTTACAGACTTACTGTGAAATTTGAAAATCTATTAGCCAACTAGATGATGAATCTAAAAAAATTAAATGCTAATTTTTAAAATTTTGTCCCAAGTCCACGTGGTTATTTCTTTTGTCCACAGTCAAGCGATTTTTTTAAAGGACAAATGAAAAACATATGTCCATAAAAATAGTTTTTTGGTATTCTTAGGTGTGGTCTACACATCGTCACATGCCACAAAATGATGATGGCGTTCATTATATCGTTTTCATTAGTTGTATTACAATGAATGAGTAATTGAATTACAATGAATGAGTAACTGAAAAATGTAACCATGATGACGTACGTTGTGGTTCAATAGTTATAAGTTCTGAATAAGAAATCGGAGAGCCGAGTTCGAATTCCAGTTGAATTCGTTGCATTCACTTACGCACTTAAGAAAGGTATTAATTTGTCTCTTCTCCTTCCGGCTATGGGTTAAATAGCAGGACAGATTGGGTTATATAGCCTTGGCTTGCAACCAGTCTACCACAGAAAGCAATGGCAACATACTGCGGGATAGTCTTCTGCCCAGTCAGTCACGTCTCTTTCTAGACATGATCGCCCAAGCGGTGTATCACGTATGGCACTTAACTGACTGACTGAACTATAGTAAATACAAAACTATAATGAAAATGCTAAAAACAAAAATCTAGTTAGATATCCCGGTAGTCTCCTCTGACAGATTACTGTTTCTTTGTTTTCTGAAAAATCTTCGCGTACTGCAGACGATGGCTTGCGTATTAGCACCTGTAAGCGTACCACACTAGTATCCTGGTATCTCGCGTATGACTGCGAGATACCAGGTCAGGACCGATAACGTTGCAGATTCTTCTTTAGCAGAAGCACCTGATCAGGTGTGACATCGATATTCTATGAACGGATGAATGGCAAACTTATAAATGTACAAGATAGATTAAATAAATCATGCTTCTGATGAAGGTCGGAGAGCACAACGGTTGAAACGTTGTGATAACAGCACCAAAAATTAGGTCTGTGTGTAAATAATGATAACTTCTCATCCCATTAATTCATTAAGTGTGACAGACAGACTGATGTAGGGGAGTTACTTTTTATAAACATTCCGAATGATTTATCAGATACTCAATATCTCGATTCATAAATAACAGAATTTTGTTACAACGATCCGGTCACTAAATGAAGAGGTCACTAAATGAAGAGGTCGCTAAATGAGTAGTTCGACCTAACTGCTATTTCAACATTTCTAAATGTGCAGAAAGCAAATTAAAGAACTGGACAATAGAATAATAAACAAATTCGAAAATTACCTCTATATTCTGTGCATACTTGAATATTTTAAATCCTGTATGAGTAAATTTTTATTTATTTTTCACTTTATTCTTTTTTGTAATCATTAAAAAAAAGAGAAAAGATCGACAATATATTAGTTAAGTGTCATATGTGATACACGGTTGGGCGATCATGTCTGACTGGGTAGACGATTATCCCGCAGTAGGTTGCCATTACTTTTTGCGGTAGATTTCTTGCCAGCCAAGATTATACAACCCAATCTGTCCTGTTATTTATCCCATAACTGGAGAGAAGAAACTGATTAATACTTTCCCCAAAGGTATTTGCGCGTAAGTGAATACAAGGAACTCAACTGGAATTTGAACTCAGCTTCCCGATTTCTCGTTCCGAACCGATATTCACTCACCACAACGCATATCCTGAACCACAACGACAATAAATATATTTCTTTAAAAATATCTAAGTTGCAAAAATAAATTCTGAATACCCCGACGTAATATCGACTGGCTTGATTTTTTACTAATTTTACGAGAATTTATAACATGTCGTAAGTTCGAGGTAATTAAACAATCGTTAAGTGAGGAACTGATGTGATTCAATTTCCGCAGACACGATATAAAAAAAATATATGTTCTAATAAAAGTGAACTGAAATCTGTGAAAAACAAATTTTCATCATTAGTCTGTTTATCACTTCTTTTCTATGCCTATCTATCAAACTATCTGATTGTATCGCAACGCATCATGTGAGTTTGCAAGCGAAATATCTTCATAGATTTTTTTGTCGCATTCCGGAGTTCTGTTCACGCAAACACGTGACTCAAGAAAAGAATCTCTATCGAAATAGCGTGTCACCTGAAACATCCAACTCAAAGGAAACTTTCACTTTTCTCCATTCAATTGGATATCAACCGACAGAATTAGCCAAATTACCATCATTTCACCAGAAAAGCGACACGTCTTTCTTGATCCCTTGGGGCGTGTGAATAATGCTTTCCCGCCAAGCTGTTGTTCCTTACGTCAAAGCCTAGAGTTGCAAGTCTGTTAACTAGATCATTTCGTGGCATCATTATAAGATACAATCCTTATAAACAAGGTGGCAGAGCTTGTCTTAACATGCTTTTCGAATTTTAGGAAATATTGCTGTATTATACGAATAATTATTTGTATGTTTTATTCGTCGCATTTAGGCAATTAAAAGAATTCTTTTTTCGGTAATCCTTCACATAAGCGGTGTAAAATAAACTATTATTCCGTGAATGGCGTAACCAATAAGACCAAGATATATTTATTTATTACAATTAAATATTATTACAACGAGTAATTTTTTTTATTTTTATGTTTTATTAACCCTTTGCCTCTTATTTAAAGCCAGATCATACGAGGTCTGTCTGAAAAGTAAATTTTAAACTACATGGTTTGCTGTTCAAATTAACCCTCCTTGAGTTTACTGCACTTTTCCATCCTTCTCTGTCACTCTAGAAAGATTCTTCTTGGATGACCTTCTGCATGACGGTACTCTTGATGGCTTCCACGCTTTCAATACGAGCCCCTTTGATGATACTCTTAAGTTTGGGGGAAAAAAAAAAAAAACAGTGACAAAAATCGGGCAGTCTCGTTATTTTCCAGACAGAACTCGTATTTTTAGATTTTTTATTTGGAGATAATAATTGTTTAATTAACCCATAGCTGGGGGAAAAGAGGTGGGTTCATAACGTTCCAATGCACATGAGTAAATATAACGAATCCAATGGGAATTCGAACTCGGCTTTCCGAGCTATTATGTATTACACTACCCACACATCTAGGCTTACTGCACCTGCTATTCCCAAGCGATCACCCATCTAGGTACGGACCAGGCTCCGCGTTGCTTAATTTCGGCGATCGTGCTAGAACTGGTGTTTCAACAAGATGCGACCGTAACCCAATCAGATAACAGTGGATTACGCAGCAAATAAATGTTGAAAACACGGAACTAGTTTTTGTACCCCAGGATCCATAGAATACGCCTGACAATAACGAAGTCATGAGAGACTATCCTGTGGTTGATTTCCTCGATTCAAGCATAAGCAGCCCAGCCATCTGAGACAATATGGCTTCCAGGCCGAATATACCGCATAGTTGCCTCTTTCAGAGTCTCTGTTCACCGATCCGACACCTCAATTAACCTCGTTCGATACCACCGAATAGCCAATGGCCAGGGCGCCACTCGCCAAGGTGATATTTGTGATTAAAAAAACATTTAAAGATATCAAATGATAGTTTATGTTATGCCGCTTATGAGAAATGTTCCCTTTTTTTATTTCTTTTTATGTCTTTTTTCTGCTTTAGTTGTTGGTTGGTTAACTTTGTTTAGCGGCATATCAACCTCTATGGGTCATTTCATTCCGAAATCTACATATTTTGAATACCGTTTTATGGTTTCGAATACAGATAGAATGGATTCTTGGTCATTTCACTATAAATGAGTATTGTTGATAATGTTTATACAAAAATATATTGCTGGTATTTTTACTATAAAAATGTATTTGTTTTTAATACTTTCATAACATTTTGATTTTGTTTGAGGTTACCCTATTTGTGCATATCTTGGATCCTAACAGTTGCTGCGGCCTCGGGTCAGGGTGGACGTGTGGACAACAGAAATTAAGAGGTGGTTCTAGGCTCCTCAAAATATCCAATCTTCCGATTAGAGGCCTTGCTGCTGGATGTAGTTTATCGTCATACCCAGGACTATCTTCTTTACTGTATTACTGCATACATTAAAGTATTGCTGTATACATTTTCTGTGTTAAATCAGTTACTATTTTCTATAATGACTACTTAATATTAAATATGAATATTAAAGGGAATTTCGTACTATTAGTAATAAAATCTAGCAGAATAACTTGGAATTGACAGCATTTCGGCTTATTCGATCCGTAACGCTGTCGTTGCAGGTACTAATAAGTACCTGCAATTAAATCACTCAAAAATATTGTATATATTTACTTCTGAATTGCGACAATATCCATGTAAGAGTGTGTGACTTTATCCGAACGGGGATCTTCTCGCAAGGATATAAGAGGTTCTCCGACTTATCCTTTTCAGGTGAAGCACTTGTGTACTTTTTTGTCCTCTGGATGTCCCACGTGTGCACAGCCTTGTGTCGACAGCCTGTTTACATATCGGTTTAAGACTCAGGCTTCAAATGACGCCTGAATGGAAAGAATACGCTTTTATATACGCCTGTTAAATATTTCATACACACTTCAAGATACCGTCTCATGTGATGAATGGTATTTTATTTAATGTTGGGCATTTAATTTGTATAATATTAGCTACTTAGGGATTGAGTCTTTTTTTGCATTGGGTGCTGTAGAGTATTTTAATATCATCCATTTTTGTTTCCATAACCTTTTAGATTGTAGTATTGGTAACCTTAAGTGGGAGGAGTTTAAAATCTATCCGTAAAAAAAATATTTCTTTTTAAAGATTTTTAAGTGGTCTTAAAATTTTGAATTTTGATCAGGAGTATATATATATATATATATATATATATATATATATATATGTGTGTGTATGTGTGTGTGTGTGTGTGTGTGTGTGTATGTGTGTGTCGCCAAAGAAAAGCGATACCTAAGGTTTAAAATACATTTTTTAAAATGAAAACGTTTCTTGAAGCTTTTAGTTTTAATTCCAAGGTAATGGATTAAATTTAATATTTCCAATATGCAAAATATTTTTATTTCAAACTGGATTTAATTTGATTGGAATGAGCTTTTATTATTAGCAGTAAAATCGCTAAAATCGGTCCTGCTGATAAATCTGTCAACACAACGTAATTATCTTTACTAAGAAAAATCTTTATAAAATAAAATATACAGTTCTGGAACTTTATTGAAGGACGATTACCAGACTTAAAGTTTAATTAATCTGATTTGAAACAAATATTGCTTACTTTTGGTTTAAAATATCGGAGAAAAACATTTTTAACACGGAGCTGTATACGTCGACAAATCTCACGATGAACATATGTTTAGACTTTTTTTAGATACGTTTGCTTTTATAGTTCACGAAACTCTTGTTGAGGAATTGTTAAAAAATTACCAATATATTTAGAAAATTACTAATATATTTAGAAAATTACTAATATATTTAGAAAATTACCAATATATTTAGAAAATTACTAATATATTTAGAAAATTACTAATATATTTAGAAAATTACCAATATATTTAGAAAATTACTAATATATTTAGAAAATTACCAATATATTTAGAAAATTACTAATATATTTAGAAAATTACCAATATATTTAGAAAATTACTAATATATTTAGAAAATTACTAATATATTTAGAAAATTACCAATATATTTAGAAAATTACTAATATATTTAGAAAATTACCAATATATTTAGAAAATTACTAATATATTTAGAAAATTACCAATATATTTAGAAAATTACTAATATATTTAGAAAATTACCAATATATTTAGAAAATTACTAATATATTTAGAAAATTACCAATATATTTAGAAAATTACTAATATATTTAGAAAATTACCAATATATTTAGAAAATTACTAATATATTTAGAAAATTACCAATATATTTAGAAAATTACTAATATATTTAGAAAATTACCAATATATTTAGAAAATTACTAATATATTTAGAAAATTACTAATATATTTAGAAAATTACCAATATATTTAGAAAATTACTAATATATTTAGAAAATTACTAATATATTTAGAAAATTACTAATATATTTAGAAAATTACCAATATATTTAGAAAATTACTAATATATTTAGAAAATTACCAATATATTTAGAAAATTACTAATATATTTAGAAAATTACCAATATATTTAGAAAATTACTAATATATTTAGAAAATTACCAATATATTTAGAAAATTACCAATATATTTAGAAAATTACCAATATATTTTAAAATTACTTAATTTCTGATCATGTCGCGTTTGGAGACTTGTATTTGTAAAAATCAATACGTTTTTACAAATAAAATAAATTCATTTTTTTTTTAAATTTGGGGTCGTTGAATTGTAGTGAGTTTTGCCATTTATGGTTAGTAAATACAGTCTTAATTTTATAACTATATCACTTGATCGCTACAAATTAATACACAATTTTAAAAGCTTTAAACTTTCTAAATTGTTCTAATAAAAGAAAAGTTAATTAAAAACAATGTGAAAATTCGATGAATATTGTATTTTCACAAAAATTATTTTATATTTTATACATAAAAGTAATTAAATTCCTAATGAAACAATGTCTTAGCTTTATTGCCTTTTTTATTTTACGATTCAGACTTTCTGTAATTAGGAATCAAAAACATTTCATGAATTAGATTCTCAGAAGACTTGCCTTATAATTAATATAAACATTTAACCTTTTTAAAAGAATTTCTCGAAATTTCTTAAAATTAAATAAATGAGGATTATCAGATGTACAAAATTTACTAAGATTTTCAAAAATAGAAACCTTTTAAAAATTATTTTGTTTATATGTGAATAAGTTCTGAAAACTTTAATAAAATGGAACAATGATCTGATTTTGCAAGAATCTCCAATCAGTATGTTTTGCAACGTAAAAGACGCTCGAATTTCCCAGAGTAATTTATGGTCACCCGGTGGCGCAAGAAAAACAACATTTAAACCAAAATTTTAAACGTCCCAAAAGAATAGAAAAAAATTTAATTTAATTTAAAAAGAAAACTGTTTGGTCTTTCCTCTTAATAATATCAGATAGATTTTGATGATAAACCTTTTTTTATAATGTTTCGAGCATTTTTTCATTATGTATGCTCATTTTGTAGAGAATCTCTTGAAATATCCCCTCTCTATCCATATATATATATATATATATATATATATATATATATATATATATATATATATATAAACTGCGTCTAGAAATTATATGCAAAAGAGGTATTGTCAAATATTTTATGTAAAATTCATAGGTATGTGTTATCCAATGAAATAATTTGTACTAATATGTATAGCGAGTAAGCATGAAAACAATTAAGTCCCGTTTTTCAATTTCAGATTGATATTTATTATTTTTTCAGTAATTATAGGAATTTTCAGTGTCAAGAGATTATTTGCAAGAACTAGAATTTAGTATTACGGCTCGTAAAAAAGAGCTAACAATGAATGAAAAGAACTATATAATCAAAGAAATTAGCAAAGGAAAGTCTTCGCTTCAAATTTCTAAGGATTTGAATAGGGATCATCGAACAATCAATATGTCAAATGGGAATTCAGCTAAGGAAAAAAAGTCTCAGGCTGAATTCAGGAATTTAACAAAGCGAGATCTATCACATATCTGAAGAGAATGAATAAGAAACCCAAATGCATCAAGTACGTTCATATTTGAGGCCGTCTGGAGCTCCTATGGTGTCAAAAGAAACAAGGTGTAAAGCATTAAAACCCTCTAGGGCCATTCGTATCATATTTGATACAGTATTTCCCTATAAGGAAACATTTGGTATTTCCATATAAGGAAACATTTGGTATTCATTGACTGAGCAGTCAGTACTGCTTTCATTTGAAATTTATAAAATATTTCTCTTAAAAAATTTTTCAGGAAAATATTTCTTTCAAGGCTTGTTTTCATACTGTATCAAATATGATACGAATGGCCCTAGAGGGTTAAGGAAGTTTGCTGATGTAAAAAATCAAATAAAGAAACCCATTTTAACAAAAAATATAAGGAAAGAAGATTGCAGTGGACAAAGAATACATGAAAACTGACTTCAGTAAAGTGCTTTTTACAGACGAATCAAGGATCACCCTCGATGGGCCCGATGGATAGGCTCGAGGATGGGTTTGCAAGCAACATGACTCAAGAAAAATTTTTAAACGTCAACAAGGCAGCGGTGGGATCATGACATCAGCTGGGATTATTAGTAAAAAGCTTGTGGGTCTATTTAAAGTGAAAGACGGGGTTAAAATGAATTCCAAAAGTTACTGTGATTTTCTAGAGCAATACTTCTTTGAATGGTTTGATAACTAGTCTTTAGACAAGCGTAGATCTATGATTTTTATGCAAGACAACGCACCAAGTCATGCATCAAAGTTTACTAAATCTTCGTTGAAAGAAAAGGGATGTGTTGAAGGTTCTCTTATGGACTGGCCTTCAAATAGTTGTGACATGAATCCCATTGAGAACCTGTCGAGCATCCTCAAGAGAGATATTTATTCTAATGGAAGGCAATCCAACAGCAAGTGTGGCCTCTGGGAGGGAGGTAAAGTTGCTGCAAACAACTTACCAGACGCTGAAATTGCAAATATAACATCAGATGTTGACAATAGGCTGCTAAGAGTTATTGAAAAGAAAGGAGCATTTGCGAAATTAATTTTAGGAGGTTCTTTTTATTTTTTGTTAATTTATCTTTTATTTTTAAAATAAAAGGTTTCTTTTATGTTTTTTCTTGAAGAAATTGACGAATTTGTTTTAAAATCTTTTCATATTATTTTTTTACATTAGTTTTACAAGTAAAAGTATTTTGTAAAAGTATCAAAATAAATAGTTGCAAATAAACTACTGACAGTAAAATTAGTCTGTTTTGTTAACTTAGTAATTTTTTCAACCAAAAACAATAGTTTTCTCTATCACTATACATCTAAGTTAATAATATTGAGTAGAATCTAAACAACATCATAATAGGACTTTTAACATTAAAGACGCAACTCTTTATACCAATTCATAACTTGCATACAATCTCTAGACGCAGTGTGTGTAGTGGAAAAGCTTTTTGTTTGAAGGTTTTTTCTTGCAGAACTTCATCGAAATATGTTTGTTTACGTTGATGCGACTGCACACACACACACACACAAACGAGACGCTGGGAATTTTAGATTTTAAGAATGTTTTTTCATGCGTTTTGCGTATGTAATCAAGATAATTTTATTTAAATTTTTTTCCATCATCTTTGTTAATAAGTATCCCACATTTTGATAACAGATCTGCCAAGAATGGTAAAACATTTTAAGAACCTGGACGCAAATTTACTGTGGATGAAGTAGTGATTAAAGAACTTTCTAAACATCTTCGTCTAAGTGAATTATTTTCGCTTTTAATTAGAGTAGAATTTTTTATGTCAAAATTTTAACCAGTCTCATTACCGTGAGAAACTAATTGGTTTAATGTATTATTTTTTAAAATGTCTATTTTCTGTTCATATAATCTTTTATTCAAACTTCTTGTGTTTTCTTTACTTTGTCATACATCTTTTCTCCAAAACTGTTCTTGAGGTATAAAAAATTCATAAAACGTTATCCCCCCCCATATATATATATATATATATATATATATATATATATATAATCCTACGTCTATGGCCCGACTCGGAGTTTCATATGTTATGCAATTTAATTTAAAATCTTTTTCTTTTTGTTTCCATCATCTTTATTATTAAGTATCCCACATTCTGATAACAAAAGATCTACCAAGACTGGTGAAACGTTGTAAGAACCAGAGCGCAGATTTACTGACGATGAACAAGCGATTAGAACACTTTCGAAATATTTTCGTCTTTGTGAATTGTTTTCTCTTTTAATTAGAATGGCATGTTTCATATCAGATTTGTGGTCAGTTTCGTTACGATGAACAAACTAACGAGTTTAATATGCTGATTTTAAAAATGTCTCTTTGAGTTCATATAATCTTTAAACTTCTTGAGGTTTCTCTAACATATTTCTTCTGGCAGCCCTTACAATTGGTAGAATGAATTCCTCATTTATGTTTTGGCTTATTGTTTTGTGTTATATTTATTGAGTCTTTTATTGTTTTAAACTTAACTTAATTTCATGTTGAGTTTAGATAAATTCTTTTCATTTGTAGTTGTGATAGAGTTAGTGGGTAGAACAAAATATTTTTTAATTCGTTGGGTTTGTCTGGAGAGCCGCTTGTGCGCTTTTATTTCGCATTAAATATGAAATAGGGCACTAGAAAAACTTGAATGTGTTTTCGATGTTTTCTTCTCTTCGTGTAAATATTGAGGGATGCCAATTCTGTGTGCTCTTAAGTAGAATTCCGTGTTTTATTTTGTTGTAATGATGGGAATAGAAATTTATTAGATCATTTTTATTAGTTGATTTTTCGGAAGACAATAAGTTTTAAGCTACTGTTGACACGATGTAGCATGATGTAAAATACTGCTTTTTTTTTTCATTTTGTATGTTGTGGTGCAGGCGGATGTACTTTGTGGTGCAGTGGATAGCGGCTCGGAACGAGAAATCGGGGAGCCGAGTTTTTTTGTTTTTTTTTTTATATATATATAAGCGTTTCGCCCCGAGCAAAGCATGTCACTGCCACTACTGCGCAGGGGGCTACATAGAGTGGAGAAAGGATTATTAAATATAGGAAATGTCAGAGGGTGGGTGATAGGCGGGTAAGGATACCGAGAATGAGGGTTGGGTAGATGAGAGTGTTCTGAGAATAATTGGGAGTTAGTGTGATAGGAGGTGTCTATTGACCCTACATTTAAACACCTGAAGATTGTAGCTGTCGAGAAAGTAGACTTGTGGAAGGGAGTTCCACAGGCGGGAAGCGCGAGAAAAGAAGCTATTGGAGTAGAATTTACGGTTACATCTTATTTGTTTAAATGTAAAAGGGTGGGACCTAGTTGCTAATCTAGTATCTCGTGTAAATTCGTGCTTAGGCGGCACCAGTGATCTAAGCTCATCGGAGCAGAAGCCATGAAAGTACTTGTAGAAGAGGCACAGGGAAGCCACATCACGCCGGTGAGAGTGGTTGCAGCCGGTCTGCCAAGTCAGTATCAACCACGTTCGAATTCCAGTTGAATTCATTGCATTCACTTACGCGCAAATACCCTTGGGAAAGTCCGTCTCTTCCTTCCAGTTATGGGTTAAATAACAAGACAGATTGGGTTCTATAGCTTTGGCTGGCAACCAGTCTACTGCAGAAAGCAATGGCTACCTACTGCGGGATAATCTTCTGACCAGTCAGTCATGTCTCTTTCGGGACATGATCGCCCAAGCGTGTATCACGTATTGCACTTAACTGAATGACCAGATATAATAGTTGGAAATATAATTAAAACCTACCGGTCATAAAATGGGGGATCGGTTTTCTATTGTTATCAAGTACTAAACTGATCACCCATTAATTATAGTTAATATAACAATGTAATATAATCCATCTCTTCTCACTTCAGCCATATGTCAAATAACAGGACAGATTGGGTTCTATAGCCTTGGTCGGCAACCAGTCTACCGCAGAAAGCAATGGCAACCTACTGCGGGATAATCTTCTGCCCACTCAGTCATGTCTCTTTCGGGACATGATCGCCCAAGCGTGTATCACATATGGCACTTAACTGACTGAATATAATAGTTGGAAATATAATTAAAACCTACCGGTCATAAAATGGGGGATCGGTTTTCTATTGTTATCAAGTACTAAACTGATCACCCATTAATTATAGTTAATATAACAATGTAATATAATCCATCTCTTCTCACTTCAGCCATATGTCAAATAACAGGACAGATTGGGTTCTATAGCCTTGGTCGGCAACCAGTCTACCGCAGAAAGCAATGGCAACCTACTGCGGGATAATCTTCTGCCCAGTCAGTCATGTCTCTTTCGGGACATGATCGCCCAAGCGTGTATCACATATGGCACTTAACTGACTGACTGAATATAATAGTTGGAAATATAATTAAAACCTACCGGTCATAAAGTGGGGGATCGGTTTTCTATTGTTATCAAGTACTAAACTGATCACCCATTAATTATAGTTAATATAACAATGTAATATAATCCATCTCTTCTCACTTCAGCCATATGTCAAATAACAGGACAGATTGGGTTCTATAGCCTTGGTCGGCAACCAGTCTACCGCAGAAAGCAATGGCAACCTACTGCGGGATAATCTTATGCCAAGTCAGTCATGTCTCTTTCGAGACATGATCGCCCAAGCGTGTATCACGTATGGCACTTAACTGACTGATATACATTCTATTGTATGTTCGACCTTATTTTATTTAAAGGATCCGGTAAATCAATATCACAGGAATATATTAACAGAGCATCATCAATGTATCAGAAGTTATGTTAATTGGTTAGAGAAAGCATTTTAGAAAAGACCAGATTCGAGAAATTCTAATAAAATATATGTCATCACTTTACCAAGAGGCGATCCCATTGGTAATTTAAATTTTTGTTCATAAAATTATTATTAAATGTGATATCACTCTTACGTAGCCCCCTGCACATCAGTGGCGTTACCACCTTGCTCGGGGTGATATGATAAAAAAAAAATATAGCGTATGCGGACGGAAAGATAATTCGCCGACGGACAGTTCGCCGACAGGCAATTCACAGACAGGTTGACGTTTTAGTTCTTTTCAAGTCCAAGCTCTCATCTAGTTTTTTTTTTTTTTTTTTTTCATAGATCTTGGTGGATGCAGGTGTAGCAAAGGCGTTCTGCTAATTACATCATCGATTGCGGTCAGTCTTGCGTTGCACAGTTTTCATTGTTTGCACCTTCAGTAACTTTTAGAATCTCTGGTTTTGTTTAGGGCTTAGAAAGAATGTTTTAAAATTGAAAAAAAAAACTGGATGAGAGCTTGAACTTGAAAAAACTTAGAGCGTCAACCAATTTCCTTGTCTGTAAATTGTCTGTCGGCAAACTGTCAGTCGGAGAATTGTCTTTCGGCGAACTGTCCGTCTACCTTGAGATAGCATTGACTGGTGATGAGGCGGTAGAATTTTATCATTTTAGCTATTAGTCGGGAGAAGTTTAGCTTTAATTCTGTTGGGAATTTTTTATGAGATTTAAGCATTTTTCAACTGGGATGTTGGTGTAAAGTGATTTTATATCTAAATTGGCCATGAATTTGTCAGTCATATTTGTTTTCCTTAGTTTTTTTTTAACTAGGTTGCTTGATTTGTATTGTACGTGACGACGCTCCTCAAAAGCCATAACATAAGTTTTAACTCCTCTCCTTGAAGCAATCAGTCTATCACATATAAAAATTCAGCCAATTTAATTGAAAAACTAAGAGAAAAATAGACGAAATGTCAAAATGAAAAATAATAAATCAACCGAAACATTCAAACATGGCGAAGAATGTTTCACATCGGAAAAACATATTAAAGTAAATCACACAACTATTCGAAATTACTTGAGGGTCAAACTCAGTAAACTAAACGCATAGGCCATTACAGCTATACTGAGACTGATCTTTATTATCAAGATTATGTGCGTTGTGGTGCAGTGGATATCGGCTCGGAACGAGAAATCGGGGAGCCGAGTTCAAATTCCAGTTGAATTCATTGCATTCACTTACGCGCAAATACCCTTGGGAAAGGTCTATTCCTTCCAGTTATGGGTTAAATAATAGGACAGATTGGTTTCTGTAGCCTTGGTCGGCAACCAGTCTACCGCAGAAAGCAATGGCAACCTACTGCGGGATAATCTTCTGCCCAGTCAGTCATGTCTCCTTCGAGACATGATCGCCCAAGCGTGTTTCACGTATGGCACTTAACTGACTGAAACATTTTGTTAGAAACAAAGGAAAGAGTACTGAACTGTTATGTTGTAGTGAACAAAACAAGATCTAGAGTAAAAAATTCAAATACTAAGCGCTGACACATTGATTTTGTTAAAAATTAAAGACTCAAATTTACAAAATTTGCTTAGCACACACGCAAAAGCGAATTCAAAGCAAAATTCATTAAATTTCGCAACTTGATGTGAAATGTTTTTCGACCAATAGAAGGCTACAAAACATCTAAAAACAAAATTCAAATAATCTTCAATTCTCAGAAACAAAGTCGTTTTACGGACCCTTTTCGCGAGCCGACGAGAAGTTTGTTCGTCGTACATTGGAAACGCCAAAATCACATCCGAGAGTGAATTCTCAAAAAACCTTTTCGAGCCTCACAAACGAAATAAAAGACGGAGCAAGTTTGACTGTCGCCAGAGCAGAAATGACAAACGTCAAGCGATCATTATTATTATCTCTATCTTTCTCTCTCACTTGTCCATTGGATTAATCTATTCGTGTTCTTTAAAACGAAATTTTATTCGATTTTTGCTTTAACGAATTTTAGTAAGTAATGACTGAAGATATTCTTATTGTCATTTATTTTATGTATCGTATTCGCTCTGACGAACTCTATCCTTGTCGGATTCACTGCCTTCCGGTGAAAAGGAACACAGACGAGATTATGCCGAAGGTTAAGGGCATTGGTTAACCCTATCTAGTTGCGTGGGACTCGTGAGTTCAGTTTTTGAGCTAGGCAATGAAAGTGCTATAATCTAATTCAACTGACCTTGTGCTTCTGCTATGGTCACTTTCTAAGAGTAGTTTAGATGTGGCACAGAGACGAAAATATGGGGAACCTAGTTAGGATCGAACTCACTATCCAGTTGCGGTTGATCTATTGAGACAAGCTAACTATATTACATCGCATCAAAGTGCCCTGTTACTTCTGCTAGGTATTTAGAGATTCTTGATAAAATACGAATAAAAATCTGTGATGGTATTCGTCCTGACCTGGCATCATGGCTTCAGTCTCTTTCCCAATGTCGAATCGGTTCCCTGTCCCTTTTCAATAAATATTTCCATAGTAATTGTTCATTTCGTTTTGGTATCTAGAGTTCATAAATTTAAGTGCAGTACTAGATTGTCGGTAAGAACTAATCATTTTACAGTTGAAATGGCTACTGTAAGTTCTATTCTAACAGTGTCTTCTCACGAACTTTTACATTGTAAAATCTTTGAATTCTTGGTTTTCAGTCATTTATTATCTTCAAAATTTTAAATGCAATGTCAATCGTTATGTTCTGTTTTCTTCATTGATTTTTTTTTTATTGTTCTCTCTAATGTTTTATTTTTCTCATATTCTTTCACACTTAGTAAACCTTTGCTTCTTAGTGACGTTAAGGCTCGGGGTGATTAAATGATTAATAAAAACACAAGAAAGAATTAAGTGATAAGAGTTATCTCTCCTAGTATGGAGAGCGGGATGATGAAAAAATTTCGAAAATTTCTGAATACAGCATATAGCTAAGAAGACTCAGTCAGTCAGTTAATTACCATATGTGATACACGCTTAGGCGATCATGTCTCTTTGGAGACATGACTAACTAGGCATATGATTTTCCCGCAGTAGATGGCAATTTTTTCTCCAGTCGACCGGTTGCCAACCAAATCTATAGAAACCAATTTGTTTTGCTGTCTAACTCTTAAGTGGAGGGAGAAGAGATGGATTAATATATTTCTCAGATGAATGAAAAGTAAGTGAATGAAAGTGAATGAAATGAATTCGACTGGAATTCAAACTATTCTCATTCCGAGCCGATATCCATTAAACCACAAGTGGCACAAGTACGAAGCACCCAGTGAGGATCGAACTCACTACTCAATTGTAATGTTTCTAGCGAGGCAATTTTGCTAACCTTTACACCGCGTAACACGGCGAAAAGGTTTTGAGTGTTACAACCAAGTGGGAGTCATTATTTCAATATTTTTCTTTTTTCTCAATTGGAGTAGATAGACTAAACTACCTCCCGGTTCACACTCCACCCACGTCTATTGAACAGGTGAAGAGGCTCATCCCTTGTTTCCTGTTTAGGATGCGGTTTCCGGTTTTTCTCTTTTCTAATCTTCTGTTTTTTTTTTCAATTGGAGTAGATAGACTAAACTATCGCCCGGTTCACACTCCACCCACGTCTATTGAACAGGTAAAGAGGCTCATCCCTTGTTTCCTGTTTAGGATGCGGTTTCCGGTTTTTCTCTTTTCTAATCTTCTCACTATCTTTTTTTTCTCAATTGGAGTAGATAGACTAAACTATCGCCCGGTTCACACTCCACCCACGTCTATTGAACAGGTGAAGAGGCTCATCCCTTGTTTCCTGTTTAGGATGGGGTTTCCGGTTTTTCTCCTTTCTAATCTTCTCACTCTTATGTAGCCCCCTGCACATCAGTGGCGTTACCGCCTTGCTTGGGGTGATATGATTAAAAAAAAAAAAATCAGTGTATAATGATAATTCATTAGAAATTCAAGAATGAAGAAGCAAATAGTGTCAAGAAAAACGACAAGAGACCGAAGTAAATGTAAGAGGAAATGCTTAAGGAATTGGAAATAAATATAAGAAAGAGATTAAATGCAGCTGTTAGGATTTTGACGATTCAAATTGTGATTTCTGTGATAACGATCTCGAACCAACCAGTAATGTCGTCACTGTAGTAATGAGAAAAGCTGTATTAAAAAAGCGGGGGTAAACTCTACATGTAAAGGACGTCTGTAGAACTTAATTGCTCTATGGAAAGAAGAAGAGGGCGTGAATGACACTTTAACGAATATCTATTGTGACGTTGGCTCTCCCAAAATAGAAGAAAAACATCGAGGGAGAGTCGAGAACGGGGATGGTGGCGGGATTAAAGAATAGGGTACAGTAGCCAGGAATACCGTTTAAAAGGGCTTCCAGCAGTTGACGGTTGAGGGCATGAATTGGGATGATGGTGGTAGGTTGAAGTGAACAGAAGCCTGCGAGGAATAAGGAAAAAAATAAGAGAGGAAAAAACGTCGAGGAACCATTCTTGGGCGGTGTCAGGGGATATAAAAAGGTGAGAGCTGAAAAAGAGTAGAATCAGATTAAATTAGGAGTGCAATTTTTACAGTCTTTTCTTAATCACACATGCCTCTTTGGACAGATCGATAAATGCCAAAATCAATCAGTGATTGTTTGACAGAAAGAAAGAAAAAATAAGGAAACAGAAAAGAAAGAAAGAAAAATAAATGAAAGGAAAATAGAAAGAAAGAAAGAAAAATAAAAAGGAAGAAAATTTTAAAGAAGGAAAATAGAAAAAAGGGAAATAAAAAGAAATAAAAATAAAAGGAAAGGAAAATAGAAAGAAAGAAAGGATGAAAGAAAAATAAAAAGGAAGAAAATTTTAAAGAAGGAAAATAGAAAAAAGGGAAATAAAAAGAAATAAAAATAAAAGGAAAGGAAAATAGAAAGAAAGAAAGAAAGAAAAATAAAAAGGAAGAAAATTTTAAAGAAGGAAAATAGAAAAAAGGGAAATAAAAAGAAATAAAAATAAAAGGAAAGGAAAATAGAAAGAAAGAAAGAAAGAAAGAAAAAGAAAAAGGAAGAAAATTTTAAAGAAGGAAAATA
Source organism: Ascarosepion bandense (assembly GCA_037127315.1). Lineage (NCBI taxonomy): Eukaryota > Metazoa > Mollusca > Cephalopoda > Sepiida > Sepiidae > Ascarosepion > Ascarosepion bandense. The sequence goes on from JBBBDQ010001470.1 coordinate 668,848, forward strand.
GAAAAAAGGGAAATAAAAAGAAATAAAAATAAAAGGAAAGGAAAATAGAAAGAAAGAAAAATAAAAAGGAAGAAAATTTTAAAGAAGGAAAATAGAAAAAAGGGAAATAAAAAAGAAATAAAAATCAAAGGAAAGGAAAATAGAAACAAAGAAAGAAAGAAACATGAAAATGAAAAGAAAGAACGGAAGAAAAATAAAAACAAAAGAAAATAAAAGGAAAGAAAAATAAAACTAATTAAATAAAGGATAATAAAAAGAAATAAAGGAAAATAAATCAAAGAAAGAAAAAAAAGAAAGAAGAAAAAATGTCTTATTAGGAACGTTTAACTTCAAACGTTCTGTGATACTGAATGACAGCCCATAAAGAAAAGTCATGGCGGACTCTGAAAATCATGCAGTAAAAAGTATAGAAGGTTGCAAGAAACCGAGTGGAAAGTGTTGTATGTGGAAAGAGGGAAGATTAAAAAGAAAAGAATCATGAAAGGTGAGAACCAAATATAAGGAAACACACAACAATAGTAACAAGAAAAAAGTTTGATCGTTGCTATTTCAGAAATGGCAATCCAATTGCATCATGAGTCACATATTCGAATGCGTAACTGTGCGCATGCGCTGTCACCGTGATTCTCTGTGCGCATGCGCTCCGTCTCAGTGATTCTCTGTGAACAAGCATTAGTCAAAGGCAATAAGAGTTATGATGACAAATACGATATTTCTATTACCGAGTTCATTTGATTCGCAAAGAAAAAAACCTCGGCCATCATGTAGGTCAAGGTCATTGCTATAGATGTTAAATATATGAATATGTACAGGATGAGATGGGTAAATTGTCGCCAACTGATAATTTTTATTTCACGCATGCGCATTGTTTGTTTTTGATTTTGTTGATCGTACAGTATAGTAGGATTAGTTGGGAGCCGTCTGTGAAAAAAAAAAAAACAATGACGCAATTCACACTGCCAAAAATTTGAAAGAGCATACTGTACTGCTTGGCATTCGCACTGGAAACTCCAATGCAAACATTTCAAAGTGTTTGAGTGACAGTACAGAGGATTGGGAAGAGTCTAATGGTGATTACGAAAGTACGGCAGCTCAGAGTTTGCATTGGAGCAGTCGTCTTCGGATGGCTGCTCTGCAACTCTATAACACTGTCAGCTCTCTGCTTCCGAGCAGAGAGCACAAACCCAGTCGTGGTTCCGCCGAAGGGTAGAACCGCGACTCGGTAAAAATAGACAGACATATTTTTGGCCCGGCTATATGGCCGGGAATTCCCACATTAAAATGACCATGTGTCACATCCGGGCTTGCGTGGGAAGCCTAGTAAATACAGCAGCTCAGAAAACTCATTCTGATAGTTCTGATAAGAAAATAACTCCCGAATTTGTTGGTGAGGGCTTTAGACACAACACGAAAGCCTACATCAAGTGCCTTGAGGAGGTAGTGCTGCCTGTCAGGCAATTTCTGCTACCAAACCACGCCTTGCATCTGGCCACCTAACTCTCCAGACTGCAACTTATGTGTGGGCGCAGTTGAGCAAGAAACTAACAAAACGCCTAACAACACCAAAGATGAACTGAAGACAAGGATTATGGTAGTGTTCAATAACTTAAACAAGGAGACAGTCCAGAAGAGATGCAGGAGATTCTGAAGTCGTCTGAAGGCCGAGGTTGAAGCCAGTGCCTATTTTATTAAATACATTTATTCTTTAGTATTTCAAGATGTTTGTGTAATTTTCGTAAATATATGTTAAAATGAGATGCCAATGTTATTTTCACTTTTTTGCGTAATTTCGACGACATTTTATCCATCGCATTCTGTATATGAACACAACAGGTAAGACAACTAGTTTGAATAAAAAAATAATAATGGCAAGAGAGAAACAAAAAGAGTTTAGGTTTTACAAAATATTTATATTTTATCAAATAATTTTAAATAAGATAGATAGATAGATAGATAGATAGATAGATAGATAGATAGATAGATAGATAGATAGATAGATAGATAGATCAATTTTCTGAAAAAGTAATAGATTTTTTAGTTTATCAATTCAAAAGATTTTATCATTTTAAACGTTGTTTTCGTGGATAGTCGTATTAAAGTAAACACTCAATTTATTTATTAAACAGTATATTCATTTTTATTTTCGTCTCCAGGAATGAATATTCGAGATATCTTAATAAAGCAGTCGGGTAGCGCATATTTTCATTTAATAAGCTTTAATAAATATTCAGGACGCTAGACGAAAATAGATAAATATACCGTTTAATAAATAAACGAAACATCACATCTATGTGTATCCGCTAAAAAACAACGTTTAAATTGATAAAATAGATGTATATGAGCGTGTGTATGTGTGTGTAGGTAGGATGTATAATAGTATCAGAAGTGTAAGTGGAAATGATAAAACAAAGAGAAAAAGCTCATAAACGACGCATTTCGCCGAGGTGTGTTGGGTTCGGCTTCTTCAGGTTTGGATGAAAGACAAAACTGTGCGTAAGAAAAATGCGTTAGGGTTTGGAGGGATAAAAAGTCTAATAAATTATATATATATATATATATATATATATATATATATATATATATATATATAAATTGTGAATGTGGACAAGGATCTTCCTTTAAATGTCGTCCAATCGAGCTTGAATCCGACATATGGAGTGTAAGTCTCCTAGATAATGTTATCATTAAGTAACCAACATATATATTTACTTCTTTGTCATTCTGAAGGACATTTAAATTGATATATGCTGGTATTTTGCAAAACATTATATATATATATATATATATATATATATATATATATATATATATAAATTCACTTTTTATCCATAATCCGACACTATTTCTTATTACTAAATATGTAATGAGTATATATTTCCGTTTTTTAAACAACATATTTTCGTCTACAGGTCTAGGTTTTCCGAGGGCTTTTAATAAAAAAAAATGTACCAACTTGTCCATTTTTAAGAGAAACCTAGGCACATCCCGACGTGGTTTTAGACCGACTCAACTACGAAGGGCTTTACGGCAAAGCAGGGTGGATTAATTATACTTATGAAGGAAAACACATTTCTCATTAAGATGCTTCGAAGGACATATTTTCTTTATTAAAGACTCGATAAATTAGACCCAGATGACAAAATATACTGTTTAAAAATAGAACCCTCTACTCAAGGAAGTACATTACGTATTTAGCAATGAGAAATGTATACGTCTTTACGCGTGTCTTAAATATTTTTAATCCAAATAATGAGAATAGATACAACTTAATGTTGCGTTGTAACAGGGTTCAGTAACAAACGCTTGTAAAGTCTGATAAAGACCATTGTTTTAAAATTAGTTATAAAAATATTCAATAACAATGAAATTCGCGGTCTATACAATCATTACTGACATTACTGTCAGTTTCAAGATAAAATCGACCTTTACATGACGGAACAAATAACCACAGTTTTACCATTTGTTCTGACATCTAAAAAATCGATTTCATCGTGAAACTGTCAGTAATGCTTGTAAGATTTTTCCAGACGATTTACAATAAAAGTATCGGTATATTAGGTTAGCCAGAAAGTCTTGACTCACTTAGAAAGCGGAAAGAAAGCAACAAAATTTTATGGCGCAACACCAACATTTATTCTTCAAAATAAAGGCAATCATCCTCAAAGACTGTACTAGTGATCTTTCGCAAGATCACGACTGCTTGCAGAATGTTCAACTTTCAATGTTGCCACTAAAGCCTCGCTTTCAAAGGTTCATCGTCGGCCGAAACGGGGTTGATCGTCAAGGGTAAGATCCCCGGAGTTGAAACGTGTGTATCACCTCGAAACCTTCGACTGACTGACTGTGCCATCACTTTCAGTGCCGCAAATTTCTTTCACAGCTGCTGTTTCAGAGAGTCATCGCTTTTAACAGTTGCGAATCAAAAATCTAATTCCACATTCTTCTTTCAAGCTCATTTCTGTCCGGGCCTAAAGAAAAGAAATAAACTGGGCAGGAGCAACAAACAACCGTGAACGAAGGTTGGCAAATGAGTAAAGACCGTTATATATATATATATGTCTGCGGATGACTCTATATATATATATATATATATATATATCACACCGTCATTCACACACACACACACACACACACATATATATATATATATATATATATATATATATATATATATATATATGTGTGTGTGTGTGTGTGTGTGTGAATGACGGTCTCATGAACGAATGCTCTCATTACGATTGAGCTCTCTGGAGAGGGAAATTTGAAAAACATTTACCACTTTTGCGATTTACGCGTTATTCTTCAATAATGAATTGAGTTTTCCCGGTGACTGGCGTGTGTATACATCACATATATATAAAACGCTGAAATTTCCTCTCTCTCATTCCATGCGAGTATGGCTTAGGGAGTAGAGACTGTCACTAGATCGGTCAAGTTTCGATCCCGGTTAGAAGCAAGTGGTGATGATGAGCTATGATACAGCGAAACAGGCTTGTATGTGGATAACTAATATATATAGCATCAAATTTTGAGGATGATTAGTGCCAATATTCTTGTTTTTTCAGTAATTTACTGGTAGAAAGACATTTTAGGCAAGCAGGTTTTCGTAAAGTGCTCTATATCAAGATATAATAGAGCATTAATAGTATTAATTTGGGGTGGTTTTCACTTAACTGAGCAGTGTTGTTTTAGTCATGCCGTAGTTTCGTAGAGGCATTATTGAGATGTCTTCACTCATCCTAAGAGGAAAGCAGTTATGAGGTTTTGTTTAAAATTACAAATGAACACCAGATTTTGCTACCAACCTCCCGAACGGCCCAGGATTCGCGTGAAATTTCACCATGGACTCTTGTGTCATAGAAGACATAACCTTTTGTCTTCACCCTTCAAGTTCTTTCAAAGTCTTCTTTTGATATCGTAGACTTGCTCTTTTAACTAACCCCCTCCAAGAAAACGTCACAAAAAAGTCAAGATTTCTGGCTTGTCACGCATAGATAAAATAGGGAGATACTTTTCAATCACCCTATATATATATATATATATATATATATATATATATATATAATCGTATCACCCCGTGCAAGGCGGGAACGCCACTGATGTGCAGGGGGCTACATAAGAGTAAAAAATATTACATAGGAGAAGAGTGAAGAGAAAGACGAACCAGTTAAGGATGGGAATACAGGTGTGATGACAGTTGCAAAGGTGGAGAGAGAGGAGAAGTTATACAGGGTGGTGTAGAAAGAACTAGAGTCAAATGGTTAAGAGATGGGTATTGACATTGCATTTAAATTCCTGGAGTTTGTAGCCGTCAGGAAAGCAAGAATATGGAAGCGAGTTCCACAGGCGGGAAGTGCGAGAAAAGAAGCTTCAGGAGTAGAATTGTCATCTGCATTTGGTTGATCTAACTGTGAATATTCTTTGTTTCTCTCTTTTTCCTCTTCGGCTGTTAGATTCTATCTTTGTTTCTTTCCTTTCTCAGTCCACGATTTATTACTTAAAGTGTTATTTTTAGTGGATACCCATATTTGATTAGAAAGTCCCGTTTTTTAATACAGTGTTTATTTGGTCTACCATTCGCATTCAAGAAAACATAGTGAAGAAAACTTACCCTACGACTGGATTTGAACCTGATTCCCCCTCGTAGAAATAACCACCGTCTGATCGGGCGTGCTTTAGGCAAATGGCTATGAAGAGATCCACAGTAAATGAAGTTTCTATTTAGCATAAAGCATAAAAAATAATAAAAATCCATTAACTCTTTAACGATGAAGCCTCCTAGAGAGATGGTACTTTCATCGCTAAAGACATTGGGAAAATGGTCAGTTCCGTGTACCAATCCAGTCAGTTCCGTGTACCAATTCCTTCTGATACCCTTTACCTTTATAAGAGCCAGATTAGGCTGAAAATGGAGTATTGCTGCAGGTGCTGTCCAGTCTTCACGTTCCAGTTTCAATAGATTCCAAAAGACTCCCTGCTTCCTTGTGGGGAATGAAATATTTTCCACCCTACAACCCTATTCCCACAGGTGAAACGTCGCACGCCTCTTGCTACACTGTCGCTATTTTTACGGAAAGTGTTCAGGCGAAATATATTCCCTAGTTGCACCAGTTTTACTCTTCACTAAGCAATACCCGCCATGTCACGCGCATTGTAGCGAACCACCCTCACTCCTTTGGTATTCCATTGGTGAAATGGTTCGCCGAATTTCGGAATTAAGCGAGACAGTCCGTCAGCATGACTTAATTGCTTCGATAATAAAAATTCAATTTTATAATTGTAATTCAGTAGTATAATTCCCCCAGCGTTGCACACTTTTTGCTTTAGGTGTGGGAACACTCCTTTTAGACCATATCTAGACATTAACGGACGATGTTTGTAAACGAAATTCTTGTCCATGTAGGAATTTGTGGAATTTTTTCATGGCCAAAAATATAGTCAAAGCTTCCTTCTCGATTTGGCTGAAGTTTATCTCAGCAGCTATTAACGACCACGAAGCATGTTCCATCGTCTTATTTATGTAATATTACTGCTCCAATTCCCGAATCACTTGCATCTGATGCAACGACACTGTTTAATTATGGGATGAAAATGCGCTAGTGATAAGTCAGATGTTTGGACTTATTTTTATCTTTTCAAACGCACTTTGCCATTTTTCTGCCCTAAAAATCCTTGTAATTTAGATAAATTGGTCGGGGCGTGCATGTCATTAATTTCGCTTTGATATTTTTGTCAGTAATTTGTCCCAGATATTTTACTCTGGATATAAATAGTTCATATTTTGCTTCACTAATTTTGAACCCGTATGATTTGATCCTTTTACGCCTTCCGCATGTTGGTGACTGGTTTCACTTTTAATCAGTATGTCATCCAGATATGCTTGCGCGAAATGTAACCAAGTAAGCATTGTATCCATAATTTGTTGAAAAATACTCGGAGCAACCTATATCTCGAAATTAAGTCGGTTGAATTTACATGGACCTTTATGAGTGTTGATAGTAATTTCAAACACTCTTCTTTTACCAGTATTTGTAGGTAGGCGTTCGACGAGTCCAACTTAGAAAAGATTTTCCCCCATTTAGTTTGGCGAAAATTTCTTCCGGACTTGGTAACGGGTAATTATAATTTTGTAATATTTTATTAATCCCGTTGAGAAATCAGCACATAGACGGATTTTATTATTGTTTTTTTCGCGTAAACAGTCGGTGATGCCCATTCAAAGTAGCCTACTTTGGAAATGACCCCTAATTCTTCTAGCCTTTCCAATTCCTTATTGATTGAATCTAACGCCGCAAAAATTACACTTCTTTTCAGTTTGAACATTGGTGTTTCATTTTCTTTAACTTAGAAATTTGCCTTTGCTTCTGTGTAAAAAAAAACTTCTGGGAACTTTCTTTTTAATTCAGTTTTTAATTTTTCTAATACCGTAATACTACTGGTGGTAACAATATTGACTTGGATTGCAGAAAGAATTGATTGGCAGGTTCAAAAGATTAAATAAGCTCCCAATAAATTTATTGCATTTTTTAACATGAATATCACTACTTTTTTTTCAACGAAACAAATATTGCAGGTAAACTCACCTAAAAAATTTATTTCCGGAAACTCCACGAGAAACTTTTCTCTAAGTCAATAAACTAGATTTACGCAGTTTTTTTCCAAATCATTTTATTAATTATTGTAATATTGGATCCAGTATTCAATTGTAATCTTATTTTTATATTATTAATCGTGACAAAAACAAATTTTCTCTTTGGAGATGTTTCGTTCGAAGTCTTGCTAATTTTTCTTTCCACTTGTCGACTTTGACCAATGTGGTTACTTTGTTGTCATACTTTTTGTTTCTCTTCCATTTTTTTTGGACTTACAACAAGTACTCTTATGTCCTAATCTTCCACATTGATAGCATTTTTTGTTTCTACGGAAACAATGCTTACCACCACAACCGTAGCAAGTACTAGGAATTTTATAATATTTTTTACTCTTTCGCTACCAATTGAAAAACGGCTATTTTTTCCTTAGACGGCCGGACGCTATGTACTTGTGAAATATCTCTCTCATACTTGAAATACGTGAAATATCTCTCTCATACTTGAAATACGTGAAATATCTCTCTCATACTTGAAATACGTGAAATATCTCTCTCATACTTGAAATACGTGAAATATCTCTCTCATACTTGAAATACGTGAAATATCTCTTCATACTTGATACCTTGCGGTATCAAGTTTTAAATTTACCATACGTTGACACTCTTCAATTATTTTTGAAGAGTTAATTTTGAATACATTTCTAGTTTAGTCAGAATTCTGAATCTTATTTCCGCGTCCTTGAACGAATATCAGGCTTTTAAACGAGTCGTAAGTTAACTCATCCAACTTAAACTTCTCATAGTCTCAATTGACAACTCCTGCGTAGGTGACAAAATCGTCATCGTCACACTTTACTAGGTCTAGACAATTTCACTGTGCATTAGATAATGAGGTTCGATCTGCGAAAAGTTTTTATAATATCTCTACAGTTTCCTCAAAATTTATCTCACCCGGTTGTTTCAGCAAAATAGATTTTATATATTTTTCATGTTCAGCAGGGGACAATTTTCTCAATAATAGTCTGACTTTTTTTCGTCATTCCAATGCGAACAATCCTTTTTGAAGATCCATTCGTATCTTTAATAAGTTGGAAAAATTATTTCTTCGTCCTGATTGCATACAAACACGCTAATGGAATTCGTAAGAGCGTCTGGAGGGAATGAATCAGACTTTTTCTGTCGTCTTTGTCTTAAACAACATTTAGAAAAACATTTGCTTTTGTTTTTATAACTGAAATTGCCATTCATGTTAGCTTTTTTTGTTGCTGTAACTGTAGTTCTTATTGTTGCTTTTGCAGCGCCAACATTTGAAGCATACGTGTAGGATACGTATTTTTCTTTGTATTTCTCGTGAAAGCTCAAAGCAAGATTTTCATCGAAATTTTTATAACGTTTTTTTCGTAACGTTATTCAGAAGGGAACTTTTGGTAACTCGCTTCTACAGAAGGATGCTGAAAATATCATGGGCTTAACTTTTAATGAAAATGGAAACAAAACGGACAATTATACTTATAAGCAGAGATAGTTGAAATTTCTTTTCACATAACGAGGAGAGATACGGTAGTAGGCTCTTTTCGTCCCACTACTCATGTCTACGGATATTCATCAAATTCTTATTTTCTGTAGTACTGTTCAGTTGTTGCTTGCCAATTTCGACTGAGTGCAAGAACACACTGCCCGACCAAAGGACTGAACATATCACCATTATGCCACCAAGTTCTCTAACCAAAGCTTTTACCACTAAGCTGTTATCCTGTAAGAACACAACTTTCCTGATTTTTTTAAAAATTTACTACAGTTATTGCCCGTAACAAACGAGACCTGGCGACTATCTAAACATGTTTACGAAACTGTCTGATGAAAAGAACCGACTCTGCGAAAGTATAATTTATATCAATAACTCAAAAAATGGTTTTATCCCCTTATTATGGCTAAACTAGGTATTTCCACTAATTCACGGGAAAAACAGCACGTTAGAATGCTTGTTTTGTTTACGTCATCACTTTCTACAAAGTTTAACAATGATTTTTTTTTTGCGCATTTTTCCTGTTGAAAGCATTAATTTGAAAATTCTTGTACAAATCAAATAATTGTCCGATTTTAATAAAATTTTCAGAACTTATTCACAAATAAATGAAATTATTTTTTAAATGTTTTTCTTTAGAAAATATTGGTAATTTTTTTATGTGTAACCCCCCCCCCCACTTACTTAATTTCATTAAATTTCGCACAGAACCTTCAGGTTTATTGAAATTATTTTTTTTTGTTAAAAGTAGGAGTCATTGGAGATTGCAAATCACTTACTTTTTTCAGATTTGTAACATTCAATTGGAAATCTGCTCTGAATTGAAAAATAATGAATCCAATAAAACTATGACATTACTTAATTAGAAAAGTTTTTAATTGTTTTTGTAAATAACTAATGTTAAGGACATTATTGTCTGAAGAAATAAAATTTTTCTTATGAATAATGAATGTTTACAAGAATTTTTTTACATTTTAGTTATAATAATTTATAATAGTTTAAAATCGCGTAAAATTCTGTATTGGGGTGATTATTGGATGTAATATAGTAATTAATTGGAAACGAAATTTACGAGTCCAAAATTGCAAAGATTAATAAACGTAGTTACGCTATTTATTTTAAAAATAATTTTTAATTTATTATATTTTTACGTTATTTTCATGTATGGTAGACTGAAATTGCCATTATTAGGAAACGGTTACGTAATTTAAGAGTTTTGTCCCTTCTCTTAAATTTATGAAAATTGTCGGTTTTGTCATCGCCAAATCAGTCAAGAATGCGTCAAACGTTCGATCAGATAAACACGACCAATCGTTAATAATTTGTTGTATATTACTTTTTTTATGCTATAAGTAATATTTTTTTAAAATCAGCTTAATTTAACTTTAAATTTTCTAATTTTACTAAAATAATGTCAGAAATCTTTTGAAATATTTTTAAAATCGATAAATGTTCGTTTGTTTACAAATTTCTTAAAATTAAGAAAATGACCGTTTTTAAGAAAATTTAGGAAATCAAAATTAAATGTGATTTCAAATCTATATAATTTCTGCCTGAAATACACCAGAAATTTTTACTTAATGGAAATAATAAATTTAATTATTAAGCTTTTAATTAAATTTAAAATGAAATCTTCAAGAATATTTTTCATTTTAAAAATTTCATTTTAAAATCTGGTATCGAAAATTTATACTGAAAAGTGGAGGTACCTAGGCTAAACTATCTATAATTTTTATCATAGTTATAAATATTATTTATAACTATTTATAAATAAAATATTATTTTTTGACATGGCTACACTATTTACAATTTTTCATGGAAAAGATTGAATTTCTTTCGATTAAAAATAAATACAGCATTTCCATTATTAGAAAAAAACAGAAGCTTTGCATATCTGAAGATATTTTAGGAAGATTTATGTGCATCTATTTTTTTATTGCAGTTTCATTTTCTATAGAATGAAGACAAATTTTACTTTTAAATAATATTAAGGAAAGTGAGAAGAAAAAATTAAACACAAAATGCATGAAGAAAAAGAATAGACCAACATGAAAGTTAAAAATTTGAGATCGCAAAATCAAACATGTGTAACAATTTAAATATCTGGGAAGTGTTTTTCAGAATGTGCATTGAGATAGCAAAAAATGCCTTCCAAAAGCTAAGCAAAGTATTAAGAAACAGAAAAGGCTCGTTAAAAACAAACAAAAAAGTTTTAAAGTATTATGAAATATAAGTATCCCTATATGACCGTGAATACTGACACAATTTTCTCACATATGAAGAAGAGACTTCAGAAAGATGCTGAGAATACAATGGATCGACTATGTGAGCTACGACGAAGTTTTAGTGGAAATGGTAACAAAAAGTACATTTATATTTAACATTAGGAAGAGACCGTTGAAATTTCCAGAGCACATAATGCGGAAAGAAAACTTGGAAACTTTGATATTCACAAAACAGATTGAAAGTGAGGAACAGTGGGAAAATTTCATAATCTACTTAACGAGATTGAATAAATAAATGGAAGAACAGAGTTTTAAAAAAATAAAAAAAATATTAAAAGGAACAATTGACAAGAAATTGGTGGAGAGCTGTGAACACCAACGTCCTGAAAGAGCACAGCACATAGAAGAAAAAGAAAAAAGAGTGCCGTAGATTACAATGTAAAAGTCAAGTTGTAAAGCTTGAAAAAATATTTCCAAAACTAACAGTTTATATGGCGGGTATAAAATACAAATCTTTATAATTTGTAAAGAAGTTGGTCACCACTCCTAACAATTACTGTACACCATCTACTGTACCTCCAGAAGGATGCCACTAATATATCCGTCTAAAACATATTTTGCATATTACAACATAAATTAATAAAAAATAAAATAGTCAAACTAGTTCAATATTCTATTAACGCTACAAAACACATTGCGTCCAACAGCTGATAGTCTACCGTATGTTTCAGGGTCGATTTGTACGATAGCTATAAGCCTAACTCAAAAATTTGATCTAAAAATCTTGAGATCGACTTGTACACCGCAATTTTCGGTACATTATTTACATTTCTACTTCAGTTCTTTTGCCATATATTTAACCTATTTTTAAAGATTTATGCGGATGACACAGTGCTGATAGCAGACACACACACAAAAAAAAACAAAAAACTAGAAGACCTCCTAAAGAATGTAGCGAAGCAAAGCGAGAAGAAAGGACTAAACGTAAATTACAAGAAAACTGAATGCGTGGTCATCAGCAAATAGAGGAGGCCAAAATGCCAATTACAGGTTGGGGATACTAAAATCAAGTAGGTAAAGAAATTTAGATACCTGGGAAACGTTCTAACAGAGGATAGAAAATGCGACACTGAGATCTGAAGACATGTTGGAACGGTCAAAGATGCATTTCAAAAGCTAAGCAGGCTATTGAGAGACAGGAAACTTTCGATAGAAACAAAAAAAAAAGAGTACAGGACTGTGACGTGATATATGTCCTCCTAAATGATAGTAAATACAGGAAAATCTCCTCAGAGATGAAGGGGAACACTCGAAGCAACAGAAAAATGCGGAAGATACAATGGACTGAACATGTGTGTAATGACGAGGTTTTGGAAATGATGGAAACAAAAAAGGAAACTTATACTTAACATCAGGAAGAGACAGTTTAAGTTTCTGGGACATGTAATGAAGAAAGAGGACTTGGAGAATCTGGTACTCAAATGATGGATAAAAGGAAAGAGAAACAGGGGAAAACAGTGCGTGACATACTTGATGGTCTTAAGCAAATGAATGGCAGATATTGGTTTGGGAGAAATAACAAGACTAAGATATATATTAAGAGCTACAAGGGAGAAGGATATGTGGAGGGCTATAATCGACTACGTTCTGAAGGGACACGGCACATAAACGAAGGATTTGATTTCAACTATCATGGATGTCAAGCGTCCCTTTAAGGTTGAATAAGAAAGTATAGTTACTTTCGTAGATTTAAAGTGAGCATGCATTCATTTTCAAAATTAAATCATTTGTTTATAATAAAATTTGTTTAACTATTCAACGGGCTTTTTTCTTATTGCATCTTATTTTTCTTTTCATTTATAGATTTTCTTTTTGTATTTATATTCGTATTTACTTTTGTTTTATTTTTCACTATTTTTTTCTCATTTTCTAGTTTCGACAAAATTTTTCTTCATTTTTCTCTTTCTTACTGTCATTATTTCCTGCTTTATTTTTTTCTGTTTTCTATCCCCCCCCCTCTCGCTTTGCTTTTAGCTTTTAGATCCAAGGTCCTGCACTGCTTTCCGGCACACATGCACCATTGTCAAAATCATGTCACTTTAGACATGTTTATGACGCAGAGAAAGGAAAAAAATATCTAACCCCATTTTTATTTTACTGTTTTTTTTTTTACCATGCTTGATTTTACCATATATGTTGTGTGGGTTGTAATCATAAGGTCAGCCAAAGTACAACACTTTGCAGCTAAAACAAAACCATCAGTGAAAAAAAAGGCACAATCTCATCCAACCTTGAAAGCGTATACCAAACATTACAGAAGAAAAAACTACAATCGACATGCTGAGCAAGGTCAGAGAACATAGTGGAACCTGATTGTATCTGGGAAGGTTTCCACAAATGTACTCACTTGATGGGGCTTCCGGGTTAGCGGGAAAAGCTAGAAGCAAGCAGACGTGATTGGAGAAAAAAATAGTTTTAAAAAATGGGCGTCCATCACTCGACCTACAACTCTTCTAACCTCGTCTACCTCTTCAAAGAAAAGGTTATAGATTTGTGTTTTGGGCCGGAGTCACGTGATGCTTGTCTTAGGTAAGTGTTTTTTTTGTTTGTTTGTTTTTTGTTTTTGTTTTTTTTGCTTTATTCAATTTGCCTAAGGTCGGAAAAAACCTCCATAATGAAGAGCGCAACATATCGAATATTAGATGTTGAAGAACCAGAAGTAAAAAAGAAAAAAATAGCCTGTTAAATGAGATAAGTAGAACGTATCGAATGACATGGATTTCCTTATTTTTATTTCTTTTTCATCAAGGATTTCAGGAATTTTTTCCTTTAAAATAAGAAAATACTAAACATTACTTTATATTTCAAAAAACGTATTATCAGTTTATCGAGAATTGCTATCTTGGAAATAGAGCTAATGGTGTACAATTTGGAGTACATATTTAGGATATATATATTAAAAAATGTGCAGGCAATGCAATGGATTTTGTCGGTGAACGGGGTCTAAGTGAACCGTGTTCAATTTAGTTTCTAGACTGTTGCATCCATATACGCGCATCCACAAAAAAAAAAAACATAAAATAAAAACCCTCAGATACCGGAACAAATAGACACCATCTTTTCGGCGCCGACTGTGAAAACTACTTACTGCCTCAAGAGCTGGAGTAGGCGATGGTCATTGAACAGGTTGACCATTTATTCCGGCATCTCAAAGTAAATTAATTTGAGAGTAACGTCAAAGATCTTGTTAAAAGTTGATTTTAAAAACATCGGTTTATAACTTACTTAATATATATATATATATTAATCATCCACATACAAGCCTATTTCGCTGTATCATAGCTCATCAGTGTGGCTAGATACATCCACTTGCTTCTGGCCAGGATCGAAACTGGATCGATTTGGTGTCAGTTGGAGTCGCTACCCTCTAATATATATATATATATATGTGTGTGTGTGTGTGTGTGTGTGTGTGTGTGTTGAATTATATATATATTGAACTTTATATATATATATAGTCATGAATTAATTGTACATTACGATAGAGAAATTTCTGTTTCGAGATAGATTCTCTTCATCAGGCAATGTTTGATGTTGGTTGTTCAAATGATTTACATTTAAATACAAAAACCTTCGGTTTGCTGTTTATGTATGTGGAAACATATAAAATTGAAAGAAAGGAAAAAAAGAAGGAAAAAAGAGTAAAGGTTACTTCGTATGTATTCTTTGGAGCCAAATTCCAAAATGAATCTCCACTCTGATTAGTTAAAAGAAACACAAATGTAAACTGTAAACTGACGGCGAGTTCTTAATAATCCCGATTCCAAGAAATAAAAAACGAATATCCGATTAGTTTTAGCTTCCATTATATATGGTAGCAGAAGGATCACCAGAGTGTTCCTGCTGACCAAACGACATCGGATAAAACGCTTCACCTGGACCCTTGACAGCACTAATTGAACCCGGGAGGGTTAGTAACGTGTGGCGTGGACTGACGAGTGACAATTCCAGTTAGATCTGGCTTCGCTAGTAGATACAGACGCGGCATGATACTCATTCGATATAAATACGGAGACTAAGAATTAAGTATTGTGTATTCAGTGAACATTAATTGCTACAAATTTAATATCTGCCAGTGTTCTCGTTGCAAGTCAAAGGGTTATAATTATTTAAATTTCAAGACCAGAGGTAGTGAATATCGACCATGGAAATCAATGTGTCTATCCAGGGAGTCTTTAAGTACCAGAGTGTCGATAGAACTATTCTGAGGTCAAAAGGATTCGATAAGTGCTCGGGATTTAAGAAAAGAATCATTAAACGAGGGAAGATTAATTAAATTTTTGGACCCAAAAACGATTTTAGTATAAGTCAAGAATTCTTATGTCATTTTTCATCATATTTCGATTTCTGCTTTGGTCTCACTACCAACCAATTCTGCGGGGAGACCTAAGGCAGGTCGTGGCATGTTGTTATGGCTCCATTTCATGTTTTTCTATCTTCCCTATCATCTCCAGCATTACATAGATAAAGTTTTCCTTAGTGTGTGGGCTGTACTTAATAAGACAATTTTTTGTATATCTCTTAAGCTGGGGTTTCCAGGGATTCTTTCAATGTGTTGTTTTGTTCCATTTTTTATCATTCCAAGTGCACCTACTATCACTGGCACAACTCTTGTTTTCAATTTCCACATTTTTTCTATTTCAATTTCCAGGTCTTTATATTTTGACAGTTTTTCAAAATTCCTTGATTGCTATGTTACAATCCGCTGGACAAGCCATATCAATTAATAGACAATTGATTATTATTATTATTATTATTATTATTATTATTATTATTGTGTCGTTTTCATTATAATTCGATTTCTGCTATGGTCACACTACCTACCAAGTCTGCGGAAAGACTTAAGGCAGGTCGTGGTGTGTTGTTATGGCTCCATTTCGTTTGTTTTTTTTTTATCTCCTATAACATCACTCACTAGCGTTACAGGACAAAGTTCTCCTTAGTGTGTAGACTGCACTTAACAAGACAATTTTTGTATGTATCTTAAGCTGGGATTTCCAAGGATTCTTTCGTGTGTTGTTTTGTTCCATTTTGGTTCCATTCCAACCGCACCTAATATCAATGATATTATTGTATACTATTATTATTATTATGTCATTTTTCATCATATTTCGATTTCTGCTTTGGTCTCACTACCAACCAAGTCTGCGGGGAGACCTAAGGCAGGTAGTGGCGTGTTGTTATGACTCCATTTCATGTTTTTCTATCTTCCCTAACATCCCCAGCATTACATAGATAAAGTTTTCCTTAGTGTGTGGGCTGTACTTAATAAGACAATTTTTTGTATATCTCTTAAGCTGGGGTTTCCAGGGATTCTTTCAATGTGTTGTTTTGTTCCATTTTTTATCATTCCAAGTGCACCTACTATGACTGGCACAACTCTTGTTTTCAATTTCCACATTTTTTCTATTTCAATTTCCAGGTCTTTATATTTTGACAGTTTTTCAAATTCCTTGGTTGCTATGTTACAATCCGCTGGACAAGCCATATCAATTAATAGACAAGTAATAGACAAGTTTTCTCCTTCTGGTTTTTAACAATAATGTCTGGCCTGTTTGCTTCAATTTTTCTGTCTGTGTAGATGGTGTAATCCCATAGAATGGTTACATCTTCTATTTCTGTAACCGGTGCTGGATGATGTTCATACCAGTGTTTGTTTACAGCTTTTCCATAATGTTTGCACATTGCCCAATTATTATTATTATTATTATTATTATTATTATTATTATTATTATTATTATTATTATTGGGGTGCCCTGTCATTTATGAGAAAGAATACATTATTAGACATGACCAGATAGGAAAATATATTAATTGGTCATTAGCATGTCTGTTGTTTTGAAGTCCTGGGTACATGGTAAAAATACCACCCGAATGATACCACAAATGGTAATGGAGTAACTATACTGTGGAGTTTTCCAATCCTCATAGACAGAAAAATTGAAACAAGTAGACCAATCAATCAGTTAAATACCATACGTGATATACGCTTGGGCGATCATGTCTCTTTCGATCCATGACTGACTAGGCAGAAGATTTTCCTGCAGTAGGTTGCCATTCTTTCTACAGTAAACTGTTTGCCAACCAAAACTACAGAATCCAATCTGTCCTGCTATTAAACCCATTTTGAGCCGATATCTATTACACCGGATGTGCGTTGTGGTGCATTGGATATCGGCTCGGAACGACAAATCGGAGAGCCGATTTCGAATTCCAGTTGAATTCATTGCATTCACTTACGCGCAAATACCCTTGGGAAAGGTACTAATCCGTTTCTTCCCTCCAGTTATGGGTTAAATAACAGGACAGATTGGGTTCTATAGCCTTGGCTGGCAACCAATCTACCGCAGAAAGCAATGACAATCTACTGCGGGATAATCATATGCCCAGTCAGTCATGACTCTTTCGAGACATGATCACCCAAGCGTGTATTACGTATGGCACTTAACTGATTGATTGATCTATTACACCACAACCCACGTCTAAATAGACAAGACACAGTCATAAAAGATTTTTAAAAAGGAACATTTTCAACTAATTGACATGATTTGGCCACAGAATTCCAATGATTCTAAAAAATAATTTCAAAATTTATAAGGACCTGCAAATCGAAATAACATAAATGTAGAAATTTAGAACTTCGATTATCCCTGTTTTAATAGGGGCAGCGGTTATAATAAAGAAAGGGACCGAAAATCATGTGAGTAAAAGTCCTGGACACATCAGCTTATGGGAGTTACAAAAGATTACTTTGTGCGGAGCTAAACATATCATCTGTAAAATGTTCACCATTAAACGAAAACGACCCCAAATGTGCATCGATAACTTTCCTACAGTCCCCCTTTTTTTTACTCATTGACCTCGGATGGGGACTTGGTATTTAGACACTTAAACTTACTCTCTGTCAAGATGATACCAAAATTAGTAATAATTGATCAAACGCATGGGCCTCATTGGATTTTTGAACCGCTTGATTTGGAAATAAACCGTGCAGGCAACGAATCTCTCTTACAAAAATGAATTCAGTTGATAAGTGTGTGGATTTCAAAGCTAAATCTTTGTTCAAAAGTAAGGAAAAAAACTCAATAATTATTGGAATAATGGAAGTATTAGTTTTAAATATCCCAAGCTTAGTGCAGCAGTTGAGCCATTTCAACTGGCATTCCCAAGTTTGTACAAAATTGAAGATGATTTTCGACATTCCATTCGAATTAATCAGCCGAACAGACTGAACTTGGGAGAATGGGGTGACTTAAGACAAAAACTGACCAACTGGTGAGATTTAGTTTTAAGTCGCCCCATTTAGTTTTAAGTCGGCCCATTTACTTTTAAATCACTAAGTTCAATATCTCAATGCACTATTGTCATCAAATACATCCTTCTCATAAATGTTGTCAAATAATTCAGTACAAAAGTACCATAACTTATTTCTAACTATTAACTGTATTTATGGATTTTTTTCTTGCTATTATTATTAACATTATTTTATTTCCTTTGATTTCTGGTGTATACTCATTCTTTCTGGGTCTCAACCAGAGACCTAAGGTCAGAAATAGCATCATGACATTCTCCATTGAGCATATTTTGGGGGAAAACAAAACAAAAAAATACCTAAAGTCACACACATTTTACATAGATAAATTTGTGAGATGTACATGTGAGTACATTTTTTTATATTTCTTTAAGGCTTGGACTACCTGGAATTCCGTCAGTAAGTCTAGCAGAACCATTTCCAATCAATCTGGACAAAAACTACAACTGGTATTGTTGATGTCCTCATATGCCATATTTTTGAGATTTTGTTTTCAATGCCCTTACATTTTGAAGATCTTCAAAGCTACATTACAGTCTACAGGGACTGCCATTATTATTATTATTTTATCAGATAAAATCTTAATACCTGATAGTTGATGCATAATAACGGGTAACCAGATAGCCTTAGGTATCATGTAATTTTTCTATATCTCTGTTTTCGTAATTTTCCGGATTATTGTTGGCGTTTCTAAAAGGATTCCTTTTTTAAATTATTATTATCATTATTATTATTATTATTCGAACAAAAACATCTTTTATAGGAAGACAAATAGTTTGAAAATGGAATAACAACGCGTAAAGCTATAATCAAACTAATTGTGAAATAATACTGAAGGAAAAAGATTAAAAGAATTTCTATTCTTAAATTAAACAATTCATTTTTTATTGATATGTTTGTGGTGCATTGGATATCGACTCGGAACGAGAATCGGGGAGCCGAGTTCGAATTCCAGCCGAATTCATTGCATTCACTTACGCGCAAATACCCTTGGGAAAGGTATTAATCCGTCTATTCCATCCAGTTATGGGTTAAATAACAGGACAGATTGGGTTCTATAGCCTTGGTCGGCAACCAGTCTACCGCAGAAAGCAATGGCAACCTACTGTGGGATAATCTTCTGTCCAGTCAGTCATGTCTCTTTCGAGACATGATCGCTCAAGCGTGTATCACGTATGACACTTAACTGACTGACTGTTTGTACAAGTCCGGGTATTGAGAGATCAAAGATTTCCATGAAGGGTCGATGGTTTAAAAAGCTTGGGAACTATGCTCAAGATAACTGAGAAATTTCAAGAATATAAAATTAATGATAATAGCTTTTTTTTTAATACTTAATGGGCACAATGTGGTCATCACAAGGAAGACGATGCAAAATCCGCCCGTGTATAGAATATTGCTGCCATATCTGGTCGGGTGCCCCTGCTGTTTTTCTTGGGCTTCTTGACAAAATACAAAGGAGGATCTGTAACGTGGTTGATACTGACTTGGCAGACCGGCTGCAACCACTCTCTCACCGGCGTGATGTGGCTTCCCTGTGCCTCTTCTACAAGTACTTTCATGGCTTCTGCTCCGATGAGCTTAGATCACTGGTGCCGCCTAAGCATGAATTTACACGAGATACTAGATTAGCAACTAGGTCCCACCCTTTTACATTTAAATAAGATGTAACCGTAAATTCTACTCCAACAGCTTCATTTTCTCGCGCTTGCCGCCTGTGGAACTCCCTTCCACAAGTCTGCTTTCCCAACAGCTACAATCTCCAGGTGTTTAAATATAGGGTCAATAGACACCTCCTATCACACTAATTCCCAATTATTCTCAGAACACTCTCATCTACCCAACCCTCATTCTCTGTATCCTTACCCGCCTATCACCCACCCTCTGACATTTCCTATATTTAATCATCCTTTCTCCACTCTATGTAGCCCCCTGCGCAGTAGTGGCAGTGACATGCCTTGCTCGGGGTGAAACGCTTATAAAAAAAAAAAACAAAAAAAACAATTCACAATTCCTACTTTATCAGAATTGTTCAAAATTCGTCGTAATTATTAACAAAGTGAAAGAAGTATTAACCATGATAACCACACCAGTGGAAAGACACCTCCTGGATTTTAATTGAGACACATTTTTTTCTATTACAAACAACGTGAATTTATTTTAAATACTTGCCTTTTTACTTAGAACTGACTGTTTACCTTATTGTACCAAAAAAATACGACTAAAATAGGTTTTCTTTTAAATTTTGCCATGAGGTAAAATTGTGGTGATTATTTAATTTAGTAAATGGATTAGGATTGCAATTATCTTTTTCGGAGAGCAGACCTTAGAGCTTTATAATACAAGTTTTTTGAACAGAAATACAAAAACTATTTAATTTATTTTTATCCCCAAAAAACGACGCTTAATGAATGGGGGTCATTAAGAAAACAACTGAATATGTCTGCAGTAACATTTTAAATATTAGCAATTACTACTATTTCGAAAGAGGAAACAGAGAGAAAAAAAGAACAATTTAAAAAACAAACACGCCCAAAACCATTGGTAAAAGACGATATGACATGGTTTAACATAAAGGGCAACGTTTCGTAATTTCGCTTAAGAAGGAATAATTTTTAAAACACGATTTTGAAATGATATTAATCAGTCCCAGAAAAGGGATCATGACCGCTACACTACCACAACGAAGAAATTAAATGAAAGAAACTGTAGACAAGAAAACGCACATGTGTAAACATCGACCCGCATAGCAACAAGCCATCACAGAGACACGTGCATGCACCTACATGAGGACGTAAATACAAGGGTTTGCTTTTTTTTTAATTCCTAAATCCTCCAAATCTTGACCCGAGGCTGATAGTCGATAGTTAGTAGCCTTCTTTCTCTTTTTTCCAGGTGTCTGCCCAGACTTTTGCATTGATAGCCAAAAGCAATATTTATCCTTCCATTGACTTCCCGTGTTCTATGAACAGAAGGAACGGCACAGAGCCGACAGCCAGAAACCCTGTGCATCCGCCGTACAAAAAAATGAGGATTTAATACGATCCACACACTTTCACGTCCCCTGCTTATCCGAAATTTTCTTCCTGCCAGGCAACGATTAGCTAAAGCAGGACGCATTACAATAATTACTCGATCAATTTTTACACCCAGCTCTTAACAGTTCATGGAAAACATACAAAAAATTTAGGAAAAAATTAGATTAACACGTTTCACGCGTATGATCGAACGTCATCAGTAAAATAATTTAATATTATATTTTACAAGAATATATATTTATAAAGTAGATACTACCACTCATTTTTGATAACTAACTTTTAAATTTAATTTTTTAAAATAAAAAAATTCTTGAACCTTTTATTTCAGTTTTAATTGAAAGCTAAATTATTAAATTTACTATTTCTAGTGCGCAAAATACTCTGGTATATTTCAAACAGAAATTATATTGATTTGAATCTAAAATTTTGAGACTTTGAATTTTTCAATTTTTCGGACATTTTTGAGCGATCGATACATTTGTAAACAAAAGTTAATTCTCGGTTTTAAAAATCTTGCAAAAATAAAATATACATCTGTGACATATCATTTTTAAAAAAACATTAGCAAATTTAATATTAAATTAATCTGCTTTACACAAGTATTACTTTTTATAGCATGAAATTTAAAATAAAACTATTTCTTAAACACAGAGTTGAACTTTCTGACTTTGTATTTGAAATGTGATAGATGCAAAATAAGATAATTGTATAGCGATCACAATTGACGTAATTGCACATTTTTTTCTGTAAGGGGAAGAAACCATGAAACACAAGACCTTTTAATGTACACATAGAAATTATCATACAAGAAAACATTAAATACACACGAAAAACATAAAAATTATTTTTATAAATACGAGGGCTAGATGATGTGTATTAAACTTTTCAGTTTTCGATTAATAAATATAGTCTTCACTTAATAACTTAATAACCTAATCTCTGTAAGTCTTGGAAATATTTTTAAAATATTTTTGAAACTTTATAAATTATTATATGAAAACAATTTTTTTTAAACTTCATTATTAATCGAAAAATGTTTTCTTCAAACTATAATGTTCTTAACTTATATTATTTATTAAAGCAATTAAAAGCTTATGTAATAAATAACGTTATAGTTTTATTGAATTTTCTTTATTTTACTATTCGTAGCAGATTTTCGGTAAAAGGGGCTAAATGGTTGAAAAAATAATACATGATTTACATTCCCCAATGGGTCCTGCGTTTAAGCCAATTTTGCCTGCAGAATTTAATTTCTTGAAATTTCATGAATTTATGTGGAGTAAGGTAGAGATTTTAAAAAAATAATTTTACCAAGATTTTTTTTAAAATAATAATTTCAAGAAAAATTTTATTCATTTGTGAATAAGTTCTGAAGGTTTCATTAAAATCTGGCAATTATTTGAAGATTGCAAGAATCTCTAATTTAAAAATTCCGGAAAAAACTGAGTTATATAATATTACGTTTTCCATTGTAAATTCTCGTAACGATATCGCTCCCCACTTATGAAAATAAAGACAAAATTTTTACTAAAATTTCGAACGTGTTAGAAAGGATAAAATTTCTAAAAAAAATAATTCAAAGTATTTTGATCTTTCCTCTAAACATTTTGATGGTAAATTGTCGTTTTTTTAAGTTTGGGACCCTTTTTCTTCATACTAAGCAGCTTTTTTTTCTTTTTTCTTCAAGCAATTCAGTGGAGATACTTTTTTCACACCATGTATATAATTAATACAGGGTGTATCAAAAGTATTTTCACAAAATTTAGTAGCGGGTTCCTCAGACCAATATAAGGAGAAAAGTTCATATAAGCATATGTCCGCCAATCCTTCGTTTGTGAGTATTTAAGTTTAAAGTTTACGATAGACGTTCTTTAGTATACAATCCATGGTACAATCCAAAAATACTTTTACAAATTTTTGGTGTGAGTTCCTGACAGTAATATATGGTAGTAAAATGCCCATACAAACATATGTTCGTACGGCCATTGTTGTATCTCAACACAGAAAATCATAACTAATGTTCAAAATGTCAACTTAACGTCTACAAGTTAATATTGTATTATTAATATTTAATAAAGAAAATAAATTTAATATGTACTTTGTTAATTTCATTTCATCACTCTTCGGAATTTTCCGTTATATATATATATATATATATATATATATATATATATATATATATATATATATATAAGAGAGAGAGCGAGAGAGACTCCGACTCCGACTTATAATAGGGACTGGCAGTTCAGTTATTAGAATCAAACAGACTAACGTGCTGAGTTAGGCCCTGCCTCAAACTGATAGTTCCGTATTTCTTAATTCATCAGAAACGTGTTATTCTTCAGAATATCAGCCCAAACTCAGAGTCAGTAAAATAAAATCAGTGTATCGAATTTTTTATTTAGGCTACTGGATTTTTATTTATTCAGACCACTAGGATACTTGCTCTGAAGAAAACCTTTAAAAGTAGAAAAGTTATCAATCAAACATCAGAATACTATTTTTTTTTTTAATCATCTCACCCCAAGCAAGGCATTCCACTGCCACTATTGCGCATGGGGCTACATAGGGGAAGGTAAAGAGAAGGAGTGGATAGACATAGGGAATGTCAGGAGAAAGGTGACAGATGAGTAAGGATAGCGAGGATGAGGGTCGGGCAGATGGGAAGAGTGCTTGATAGAATGGGAGCAGGTTAGTGTGTTAGGAGGTGTGTATTGACCTTACATTTAAACTCCTGGAGATTGTAGCCGTCGGGAAAGCAATCGTTTGGAAGAGAATTCCACAGTCGGGAAGTGCGAGGAAAGAAACTGTTGGAGTAGAAGTTACGGCTGCATTTTATCGGTTTCACTGTAAAAGGGTGGGATCTAGTTGCTAATCTAGTATCTCGTGCAAATTCGTATTTAGGGGGCACCAGTGATCTAAGTTCATCGGAGCAGAAGCCGTGAAAGTATTTATAGAAGAGACACAGGGAAGCCACGTCTCGCCGGTGGGAGAGAGACTGCAGGCGGTCTGCCAAGTCGGTATCTATCACATTACAGACCCTCCTCTGAACCTTATCGAGAAGCCCGAGGAGAACAGCAGGGGCACCCGACCAGATATGGCAGCAGTATTCAATGCACGGGCGGATGGTAGATTTGTAAATGTGCAGGATAGATTTAAACGGAAAAAACTTCCGGGCCCTACACAGAGAACCGACTTTCATAGCAGCGGATTTAGCAATGGATTCGATATAGTCATTCCATTTGAGGTCCGCTGAAAGTGTGAGACCAAGGAGGCGTAGTGTTTTACTCTCTGGGAGGCATGCCTGGTCCATGCTAATGGGAGGTAGGTGAGATTGTCGATGATGGTTAATTGACAGTTGCTTCGTTTTAGAAGCATTAAAATTTACTAGCCATTTCTTACCCCACTCCAATATGGATTGGAGGTCTTTTTCAATCTCGGCTGCGAGTTTAGCTTTGACGCCTACACCAGATTTTTGTTAGAGGCGAGAGTAAACTGTGGTGTCATCGACGTACAAACCTATTTGGGTTCTTATGGAATCAGGGAGATCATTAATATATATCAGGAAGAGTGTAGGACATAAGATGGAGCCTTGGGGGACACCTGCGTTTGTATGGTAGTTCTGAGAGGCATGTCCGTTTAATACCACTTTCATTGTGCGGTTAGAGAGGAATGACTGGATTAGTTCAAACAAATGTCCAGTTATACCATAGCTCCGCAGTTTACATAGAAGGCCAGCATGCCAAACTCTGTCGAACGCTTTAGATATATCCAATGCAACGGTTCGAGCTTCGCCATTCCTGTCGAGTGCCTGGTATATGTACTCGGTGATGGTCGTTAGCATATCAGCTATTCGTCTAGAATCTTAAAATATTTCTACAAACAATAGAATTGGTTTTCTGTCTGTGTTGATTATGATTTTAACAAACAGATTTAATTCTTGCCACGTTTGAACTTTGGTGTTTGTTTGCTTGTTTTTTTTTTTTTGTTTTTTTTTTTGTTTTTTTTTTTGTTTTTCCAAATTCCAAACATGCAACATCTTATTTTGTTGGATAGATACCAGCAATTTTAATTTACTAGGCTATGTTTTTTTGTTTCGTTTTTTTTTTTGTTGTTGTTGTTTTTTGTTTTTTGCTCTCACAGTATTTATTATTCATCGCTAACATTGTTTGTCGAGATTTGTAAATTTGAATAACGGGCCGACTAACGAACAGAGTTATACTTCTAGATTATATAGACTAGTCTTGTTTTAAAGAAAGAAATCTTGGTTACTTATATAATTCGCCAGTGGCCATCATTTTCTTTGTTTCAATAGTGTACTAAATCAACAAATAAAAATATAAAAATTATCAATAAAATTAATTATTGATCAAATATAAAGTTAATGAATTAATGAACAATTTTCAACTCAATAAATGTAATTAATTAATGAACAACTAGAAATTAAGAAACAATTATAAACTAAAGAAGTTAATAAATACGCCAATATATAGTAAAAGAAAATAATGAATAATTATCAACAAAATAAATTTATTAATAAGCAGAAATGTTAAAGAAATAAACTAATGAAAAATTACATGACGAAAGTAAACAATTGATGAACAAGTATAGACTAAAGAAATTAATTATTGTGAATATTTAAACCAAATTAATTTGTAGACAATTCCACTCTAGGAAAATTAATGAACAAATAAATGTATTTTAGAATAATTGACGAAATATTACAAACTAAATAAATTAATTATTACTTAATGAACCACCATATACTAAAAAATCAACAAAAAATATAAACTAAAAAAAAATCAATCAAAAAAGAAAAAAAATAATTAGTGAGCAAATTGATAATTAATAAACTAAACAAACATTATTTTTATAATTTATTTTGAGTAAAGTACTTTCGTATTTTCTATCTAACTTTGTAATTTCGTCGACTTTCATATTATCCGAACATGGTCACACGTGACCAGGGTAAACATAGGGGACCGCCATCAAAGTGAGCAATTAGATGAACCATACGCGTGACATGCACAGACACTCGACCTGGCTGAGGGTTGAAAATGACGACTTCTAGAAGAAGAAATGTCTAAATCTGTGCGAAATACAATGCCATCCGGTTCTTTCCTTTTTATTTACTAACGACTGGGCCCGTACCGTCAAAAATGACGGCATGGGCCCGTACCGTCAAAAATGACGGCAAAATATTTATATCGATTTGCCGTCTAACCTGATGACAATATATATATAGATGTACCTACTATTGAGGATCTTAGTTTAGTACTTTAGTCAAAAAATCAAAATAATCCAAACCTCTGAATGTGACAGTAGGGAAATATTATATCTATCTAAACTTATTTATGAACTGTGTGTGTGTGTGTGTGTCCGTTACCTATAGACTCCGAAACGGCTGAACTGATTTTCTTGAAAATTTACACAGTTGTACTATAAGCATCTGTTCTTAGCTAGGTTTTGTGTCGAGGTACCCCCGATAAATATCGAAAATCGATAAAACTGGGTTATAGAAGGAGTGGTCCGATTTTAATCAAATTTGATACACTCATAGACAAAGAGATAAGAAATGATCTTCAGAAATTTCAAGGTTGCAGTTCTTACAATCGTGCAGAAAATCGATAATATATATATATAAAAGGCAAAATGTTTGTGTGTGTGTGTGTGTGTGTGTGTGTGTGTGTGTGTGTGTGTGTGTGTGTGTGTGTGTGTGTTTATCTGCCAGTATGTTTGTATTTTTTTCAGCCCTTTTATTTTAGTTTTTGCTTCGGGTTTGGTTCTAAATAGGTATAATTGTAGTTCTTAGTCTCAGCTATGATACCATTTACTCAGAGGACTTATTTAGCCTTCAAAATTCAGTTTACGACGAAAAAACTTATTTAATATCGATACCATGAAATCAAAATTTGACTTATATCCATTCATTTTTCTTTCAGTCTACGGTTTTGCTTTAACTGAAAACGACTATTGCTTTTTAGTTTTTCGTGCCAACGTCCAAAGAGTCTGAGCTCCAGGACTATGGATTAGTCTTAAAGCTTTCATTACACCTGAGCAACGCCGGGATATACTGCTAGTATATATATATATATATATATATATATATATATATATATATATATACAGAAAATCTGACTTTGTTGCTCTACTTTGTATTGAGCGTTTTAGTATTAGGGTTTTTGTCTTGGCTTTTTTTCTTTCCTACGAGTATCTGACTTTTGTTCATGTACTTCGTTTGTTTCTTTTTTTACTTCCCCTCCTTTACCATCCGAGTTCGTTCTCGGTGTTTTTTTCAAGACGAACTTAAATTTAGTATAACTATTACTAGTATTAACAGAATTATTTTTGTTACTATTAATATTGTTATAATTATTATCGTTATATATATATATATATATATATATATATATATATATATATATAAACACGTTGTATTAAACGATAGAGAAAACTTAGTTTTGCAGATTTTCTTTTGTATTTTCTCATATTTTCTAATGAGGCTTTTTATTTCCATATTATATCTACGAAAATTGTCCATATGTTAACCGAGTACTTTCGAACGTTTTTTACATCTACTACCCAACCTTCGGCAGTGCTATAAATATCGACTTACACAGGTCTTCTGGTATTATTCCGCTGCTATAAATTTCGTTTATTATGTCGGTAATCTTTTCTATGCCATATTCTTCTAAGGCTGTCAGCAGCTCTATCACTATGCCATCTGGGCCAGGTGCTTTGTTTCTGTTCATTTTGGCCATTGCAGCTTCCACTTCGGATTTTAGTATTTCCGGTCCATCCATCTCCTTGTGTATTCTCGGTTGTTCTCTCTTGTCGCAAAAGAGATCCTTTATGTATTCTTCCCATCGCTGGAGTATTTCCTCTTTCTCTAATATGATTGTCCCTTCCTTGGATTTTATGCATCCTGTTGAGGAATAGGTTTTTTGTCCTGTCAGTTCTCTTATCTCTTTATGCATCTCTGCTTTGTTGTTCCTGCTCAGTCTCTCTACTTCTACACATTTGTTGTTGAGCCATTCCTCTTTGGCTTGTCTGCATTTGTTCCTTATCTCCCTGTGAAGTTTTTTGTACTCTGCTCCGTGTCTTGGCGTTATTTTTTGTCTCCTTTGCATCATGTGGAGGATCTCTTTGGTCATCCACTCATTTTTTCTTCTGCGTCTGATTTCCTTTGGGACTATGTTGTTCGCTGAGGTCGCCATTGCTTCTTTTAGTGAATCCCATTTTGAGTATCCTTTTCCAATTTGTTCTTCATATTTCTTTCTCACGCTGTTATTATATTCTTTCTGCAGGGTGAGATCGTCCTCTAGTGTGTCGTATTGCAGTCTTGGTGATATGCTGGGCTTCTTCAGTCTTCGGAGTTTCACTTTTAGTTGCAGATGACTGGGACATGGTCACTTCCGCAGTCAGCACCTGGGTATGTTTTGCATTGGACTACTACGTTCCTGAATCTCTTGTTTATAGTTATATAATCTGCCGAAGAAACCTGGTGCAAACGAGTGCGAACTACACAGAACTATCAGCTTAATGAGTCACATTACAAAACTGATTGTCAGAATCCTGATGAATAGAGCGAGAAGCAGAATCAGGCCAGAGATAGGGCAGGAACAGTGCGGGTTCGTCAAGGACACTGGAACAAGGAACGCCATATTCATGATTAGGATGCTCTCTGAAAGGGCATTACAAATGAAGAAAGACTTGTACCTATGCTTCATTGATTACGCGAAAGCCATCGACAAAATACGACACAAAGAATTGATGGAAATGCTAGGCAACCTCGACATTTTCGGCAAAGACATAAGAATAATCAAGAATCTCTACTGGCAGCAAACGGCCTGCATACGGACAGGTAACGACCTCAGTAGATACACAAAGATAGAAAAAGGCGTAAAACAAGGATGTGTCTTTTCACCGGATTTGTTCAACCTATACAGCGAGAATATTTTGAGGACCCTAGATGACACACCAGGATTTATTATTGGAGGCCACAACCTGAACAACATAAGATATGCGGACGATACAGTACTGATTGCGGACACAGAAAGGAAACTGCAAGATCTCATACAGAAAGTAGCAGTGGAGAGTGACAAGAAGGGACTACAAATAAACTTTAAGAAAACTGAGTGCATGGTCATCAGCAAAAGATACAACCCAAAATGCCAAATACAGGTGGGGGATAACAGAATCAAACAAGTACAAGAATTTAAGTACCTAGGAAGTGTTCTAACAGGAGATGGAAAGTGCGACACGGAGATCCGAAGGCGAATTGGCATGACAAAGGACGCGTTCCAGAAGATGAGCAAAATACTAACACACAGGAAGATCTCAATAGAAACGAAGAAAAGAGTGCTAGACTGCTACGTGATGCCAGTTCTTCAGTACGGCTGTGAATGCTGGACAATATCATCGAAAATGAGGAAAAAACTGGAAGCGGCCGAAATGTGGTTCTACAGAAGGATGCTACGGATATCGTGGACTGAGCATACAAGCAACGACGAAGTGTTAGAAAGAATGGCAACAAAAAGGAAATTGATGCTGAGCATCAGGAAGAGACAACTGAAGTTCCTGGGACATGCAATGAGGAAGGAGAGCCTGGAGAACCTGATACTGACTGGACAGATAGAAGGAAGGAGAGACAGAGGAAGGCAGCGGATAACATATTTGCAGGGTCTGATCAGGTGGATGACGGAACGGGGGTTGCCAGGAGCAACAGGAACAAACATACTAAGAGCCACAAGAGATAGGGAGACGTGGAGATCCATGATCGCCTACGTCCTGAAGGGACAGGGCACATAGAAGAAGAAGAACCCAGCCTTCACGTCAATTCATGAAATTTTAAGAAATTAATTTTTTTTTGCGGAAAGTGATTTTATTAAAACGCAGAACTTATTGGGGAATGTAAATCATCTGTTACTTTTTCGAAACATTTTGCTTTTATTTCCTAAAATCTTCGAACAATAAAATAAAAAATGCAAAATCACTATGACATAATCTAATTTGATAAGCTTTAATTTTTTTAATAAATAATATAAATTAAGTATATTATTGTCTGAAGAAAACATTTTTTGATTAATAATGAAAATTTAAAAGAATTGTTTTTATATTTTTTAGTTATAATAAATTATTAAGTCTCCAAAATAATTTGAAAATACTTCAAAGATTTGTTAGGGTTAGTTTATATAATTATTAAGCGAAGAGTATTTTTAATAATCGAAAATTATAAAGTTCAAATCGTTGTGCCTCTCTGTTTTTAAAATAATTTTTAATTTTTTTTATGTATTTGAATTTTTTTTTTCTTTTGGTGGGGGTATGGTAATTTCTATTCGTAAATTAAGTCATGTGTTTCAGGGTTGCTTCTCTTTAACGGAAAAAAATTGTACAATTATGACACTTATGATCTTACATCTTCGAGTTGTCAACACATGTCAAATACGGCGAACGGGTCAAAAAGTTAAAGAAATAGTTTTATTCTAAATTTCTTGCTATAAATAAGTACTACTTGTGTAAATCAGATTGATTTAACATTAGATTTGCTAATTTTTCAAAAATAATGTGTCACTGATGGATATTTTATTTTTGCAAGATTTTTAAAACCGAGAATTAGCTTTTGTTTACAAATGTGTCGATCTCTGAAAAATTGAAAGATTAAAACAGAAAATGAAAAATTTTAGATTCCAATCAATATAATTTCTGTTTGAAATACACCAGAGTATTTTGCTAACTAGAAATAGTAAATTTAATAATTTAGCTTTCAATTAAAACTAAAATAAAAATGTCAAGGAAACTTTTTATTTTTAAAAATTCAATTTAAACGTTAGTTATCGAAAATGAGTGAAGGTACCTATATAAATACACAACTGTGTTTATTATAAAAGAGAGAATGCTTACTTAGTTTGGCGCAAGGTCACAATACATTTAGTAAATTATTTAGTGCAGTAGATATCGGCTCTGAACGAGAAATCGAAGAGCCGAGACCGAATTCCAGTTGAATTTGTTGCATTCACTAATGCGCCTTTGGGAAAGGTATTAATCCGTCTCTTCTCCTTTAAGCTATGGGTTAAATAGCTGGACAGATTTCGTTCTATAGCATTGGTTGGCAACCAGTCTACCGCAGTAAGTGACGACAACCTACTTAGGGAAAATCTTTCTGCCCAGTCAGTGACGTCTCTTTCAAGATATGATCGCCTTGTATTACGTATGGCACTTAACTGACTGATCTATTACTAACCAGAGCTGAAGTTTATTAACTTACAAAATCATAGCGAAACTGTTGCTTTTAGCTTGACTTGATCGCAAGGTCAAAATAGTGGGATACACATGAGAGTTGAACTTGCTACACTAGCGAATTGCTTGGCAAACAAAGCTTACTAATAATCTCAATATTGTACATTAAATTCAAAATAGTGGAGAAAGAAACGGGACACCACTTCCCTATTTTTCACAACAATTAATGGCAATTCACAGACATCAGTGGAGAACAATGATCGCCTACACCCAGACGGTATATAGTATAAAAATATTTTGCTTTGTAAACGCACTTAATCCAATGCTTCTTTACATACACCTTACATTATATAATGATTTTTCTAAGTAAATCTCAGATGTGGCACTAGGCCGAAAGTATGGAGCACCTAGTGAGGATCGAACTCACCACTAATTCATATGGCTAGACAAGCTTGTGAACCATTACACCACGTCGAAGTCCCCAAATGATTTTAAGCGTAACTTAGATGTGGCACAAGGCCGAAAATATTACGTAACAAGTGAGGCGTGGATTAATTAGCCTGGTGATTGACCCAGCGAGACGAGTTTGCTAACTGCGTCGGAGTGCCGATTCAAGACTTATACAAGG
Source organism: Ascarosepion bandense (assembly GCA_037127315.1). Taxonomy (NCBI): domain Eukaryota; kingdom Metazoa; phylum Mollusca; class Cephalopoda; order Sepiida; family Sepiidae; genus Ascarosepion; species Ascarosepion bandense. The sequence continues at coordinate 701,466 of JBBBDQ010001470.1, forward strand.
AAACTTTCAAATCAAAATTTAACTAATAGCTGTGAAAAGCTAAAAACTTCTTTAATCCAGCTTCGTAAATCAGTTGTTCTTTTTTCTTTTTTTTTTTTATTTCAGCTAACATTCCAAATAATATTTTACGCAATTTGATAATTTCATTGAAATTTGTCGGTTTTTCTTTTTTCTTTCTTTTATATCTAGATTTTTTTCTTTCCCTTCCCATATTGTTTGATATTATCTTGTCTCTTTTTTTTCTTGTCGTTTTTGTTCTTTTCGGTAAATAGCTTATTGTTCTTCGATATTCTTTTTTCTTTCAATTATCTTTCTTATTTCTCTTCTTTTACTTTCACTCTTCACATTCTAGCGTATTAATTCGCCATCTTTTTTGGCCTTTTATTTCACTTCACCCTCAGTTAGTTCCTTCTTCATTTCCATTCTTCCCAATTTCAACGCACCTTCTCTCGTTAAAGAATATATATATATATATATATATATATATATATATATATATATATATATATATATATATCACAGCTGATCAGTACGGTTAGACAAGCAAGAATTGAAAACCGACCGAATTGACATCAGTCGGCGATTCTACCTCGGTAGAAGGAGGCAGACTTTTAGGGTGTCAACACACTGTAAACATACGCCAGTCACTAAGAGTGTTCTAATTAATTACTGAATGAACGATGCGCAGATGTTAGAGTAGCTACTGTTTTTTCAAAGTCTACCATTCTTCCAGAGTGCTCAATCAGGGTGTGAGAGCGTAAATAGTCATCTGCAGACAGAAATAACGCTCCCTCTCTCTTTGAAGAATATATATATATATATATATATATATATATATATATATATATATATATATATATATATTCTTTAAAGAAAGATAGTGCAAGGAAATTAGGAAGAATGAAAATATAGAAAAAGCTGTGTAAGTAGCGAAATAAGTATAAAAAGAAAGAAAGAAAGGAAGGCATGTGAGAATATATATATATATATATATATATATATATATATATATATATATATTCTCATATGCCTTCTTTTTGACGTTCTCACGTCATCTGCTGAGAAAGCTGAGTGCTTTGCCCGCAGATTCTCATCCAACTCCACACTCGACTCGTCCGGAGTGCACCCACCCGACTTCCCTATTAGAACTGAGGCCAAACTGCATGACGTGTATATTACCCCGACAATAGTATCCAGAGTAATTTCAAAACTCGACCCCCATAAGGCGTGTGGAGACGATGGAATCCCGGTGATAGTCCTTAAGAGGTGTGCCCCTGAACTTTCCCCTGTCCTCTCTAAACTGTTTAACTACTGCCTTTCTGCTTCCTGCTTTCCTGCATGCTGGAAATTCTCCTCAGTCGTTCCTGTCTTTAAGAATTGTGGTGAACCCTCGGACCCATCCAACTATCGCCCTATCAGTCTCCTACCAATATTCGGGAAAGTGTTCGAGGCTATAATAAATGCTGAAATAGTTCATCATCTCACCGCCCACAAGCTGTTCTCCGACAGGCAATATGGATTCCGATTTGACAGGTCCACAGCCGACCTGCTAACTACTGTAACGGAGTACATGCTACAGGCCCTTGATGAGTCTGACGAGGCTCGCGCGGTTGCTCTGGATATCTCCAAGGCTTTCGACAGGGTTTGGCACCCTGGCCTCCTATGCAAACTACGCGGTTATGGTATTACCGGTCGCCTGCTTGACCTAATCCAATCTTTCTTAAATAACCGCAAAATGAAGGTCGTTCTGAATGGGCGTGCCTCTTCGTCCTACAGCACGAATGCTGGTGTCCCACAAGGCTCTATCCTGGGCCCAACGCTCTTCCTTATTTTCATCAACGACCTCCCAGATGAGATCAGGTCCCAAGTAGGCATCTACGCAGATGACACTACAATATACTCCCGCTCCAGTAAGAAACCTGTCGTGGCGGACAGACATAATCTCGCTGCTGACCTTGAGCGGGATCTACACTCTGTGGTGAACTGGGGCAAGAAGTGGCTTGTCAACTTTAATTCCTCTAAGACCAAGCCGTTGTCTGTCAACCATTACAGGCAACCTCTTCTGCCTCCCATAAGCATGGACCAGATGATTCTCCCGGAGAGTAATACACTACGCCTCCTCGGACTTACCCTGTCCTCAGACCTCAAATGGAAGCACTATATTGAATCCATAGCAAAATCTACTGCTAAGAAGATTGGGTCACTATGTCGATCCAGGATGTTTTTTCCACCTGAATCCATCCTGCATATATACAAGTCAACCATCCGTCCGTGCATGGAGTACTGCTGCCATTTATGGTCAGGTGCCCCTGCCGTTCTCCTCAGTGTTCTTGACAAGCTCCAAAGGAGAGTCTGTAATGTGATAGGTACTGATCTGGCGACTCGTCTGCAGCCACTTTCCCATCGTCGAAATGTGGCCTCCCTCTGTCTCTTCTATAAATACTTTCATGGCTTCTGCTCGGATGAGCTTAAGTCACTGATGCCTCCTCAACAGGTGTTTACCCGTTCAACCAGACTGGCAACTGGGTCCCACCCATTCACAGTCAGGTTAGCCAAACGCAGACGACAATTCTACTCCTGCAGCTTCCTCTCTCGCACTTCCCGCCTGTGGAACTCACTCCCGTATTCTTGCTTTCCTGACGGCTACGACCTCCAGAAATTTAAAAGCAAAGTTAATACTCACCTACTAACCACTGGCCTCTAGCTCTCTCTCCCCTCCCCTGTATAAGCTTCCCTTTCTCTCCGCCCATGTACCTGTCATTGCACCTGCTTTCTCAGTTTTCTATTGTTCCTTTCTAACTAGCTTGTACTCCTCACTCTTTTCTAATTAATCTTTCTACACTTATGTAACCCCCTGCACATCAGTGGCGTTTCTGCCTTGCTCGGGGTGAAATGATTAAAAAAAAAAAATATATTACAAAGAGAGAGAGGGGGCGTTATATATATATATATATATATATATATATATATATATATATATATATATAAAATAAAAAGTGTGAGAAACCGTGAACGTTTTCTTTAAAATATATATTTATTGTTTGGTATTCATACAAGTTATGGAGTATTAATTTGTCATGGTTTGCGCTACACATGTTTCGAGTCTAAAATTGACTCTCTTCAGGCGAACAAATTCGTTGTTTTACGTTTGGGTTTCTCTGAGTATTTGATCATTATATATATATATATATATATGATCAGATACTCAGAGAAACTCAAACGTAGTAAATATATATATATATATATATATATATATATATATATATATATATTTCTACGTTTGGGTTTCTCTGAGTATCTGATCATATATATATATATATATATATATATATATATATATATATATAATAGTGGTAGAAACTGTTGGATATATATTCCATAGTTTGGTTATTATTACTTTTTAAAGTGCTCAATACAGAAGTAGTGCTTTTATAGCTATATTTATTATTAGTGTTATAATAATAACAACATATGGAACTGTAACGTAAAAGATCCATATGATATTTTTATAATACTAATAATAGTTATATATATATATATATATATATATATATATATATATATATATATATATATATCGGTCGAGTTTCGATGCCGGCCAGAAGCAAGTGGATATGTCTAGCCACACTGATGAGCTGTGATACAGCGAAACGGGCTTGTATGTGGATGACTTATATATATGTATATATATATATTATTTTATTTTATTTATGGTGTTTGTGAGAAGAAGGATACTTTCTAACTGCTTTGATGCATCGCATGGCATCTCTCCATTTTCTCTCTCTCTCTCTCTCTCTCTCTCTCTCTCTCTCTCACACTCTCTCTCTATCACTTCTATTCTTTTTTTAACACTTTATTTATCACTTTCCTCTCTGCCTATCTTTCTTTTTCATTTTCTTTGTATCTCTCTTTTAAACACTAAATTCCTTTCGAATTGCACCTTCGGTGTTTAGCGTTGTCACACGTTACAGCACGCGAAATACCACTTTCAAACATAAAGGCAACACCGTGTGGTTAAGCGGGTAATTATAAAAAGAAGAGCCGCTTTTTTCCATCAACATCTGCCAGGAACACTTAAGGCTGAGGGTAGCTGCATGCTTTTTGTCGGCATTGCTCTAGTCAGTTAAAAATTGATCTCTTGAAACGGTAAAGTTGATTCCTAATGCATTGAGAAAAGAACGTTGCACTGACGGGCCAACAAGAAGGCTTTCTTTTCTATAACATAACAGGTCAAAGAAAAGCGAGACACGCAACAGAATAGTGTTCTGACTTCTACAAGCAAAAAGGGTCGTGGCTCTTCTGGTAAAAAAAAAAAAATCTTTTTTTTTCTTTCTCTTTTTTTTACTAGGGGGAGCTTAGAAAGCCACGATTATGAAGAATCCAGGTAGAACTGAACTCGTGACTTAATGTCCATCACATTAGATCATAAGTCATTACGCCAGACCGAGGCGACATTTCAATTCATTATAGTTGAATAGTGTACTGCTTCCGCTCAAAATGAATTTCATATAAAGCCTGATAATCACAGACTTGATAAATTGACGCCTCACGATTTTTTTTAACCATATCACCCCGAGTAAGGCGGTAACGCCACTGATGTGAAGTGGGGTACATAAAAGTGAAAAGATTGGAAAAAAGAAAGCTGGAAACCACATCCTAAACAGGGAACAAGGGATGAGCCTCTACACCTGTTCAATAGACATGGGTGGAGTGTGAACCGGGCAATAGTTTAGTCTATCTACTCCAATTGAAAAAAATAAATAAATAAAAAGAAAACAGTGAAAAGAATGGAAAAAAAGAAAGCCGGAAACCACATCCTAAACAGGGAACAAAGGAATGAGCCTCTACACCTGTTCAATAGACATGGGTAAAGTGTGAACCGGGCGATAGTTTAGTCTATCTACTCTAATTATATATAATACATATATATATATATATTTATATAATAATATATATATAAATATATATAATAATATATATATATATATATATATATATATATATATATATATATATAACTTTCAGTCAGACGTCTGTGTTGCGTCATTGAAGAGATTGTTTCCGAGAGAATTATTCCGAGAGCATAAGTGTGTATTCGAAGGATTCGGTTAGTACGCTGAAATAACGCAAAGATATCGAATTGTATAACTCGCTAATGGCGATTTACCAACAGTTCCACTCAAGACAACGTTAGGAAAAGTAATGTATTAAACATATAAGAGACAATGAAGGACTATTATGTTTAATCATGAGCCATTCTAAACGTCGTATTTTGGCTTTAATTTCAGTTGAAAATAAAGATAAAAATTCTCCAACATTATTGGCAGTTTTTCAGAACTAAATAAAATTTTCAACAGAAATACAATCAAACTAAGTTATAAGTATACTAATAATTTGAATAGTTTCATAAAAAAACAAAACGCCAAAAACTTAAATAACATCGTACAAAACAAAACCACCAACAAATAATGCAACTACAGGGACAAAAAGAAATGTCCACTTCAAAGTCTCTGCAACACAAAAGAAATAATTTATTAGGCAGAGGTCCATGACCCAGATGGCCAAAATAAAATATATTTGGGCTCAACCAAAGACACCTTTAAGACCAGGTGGTTCAACCACAGATCTATATTTAAAATAGAAGAATTAAAAAACAATACAAAAGTGGCTAACCACGTCTGGAAATTGAAATCAAAATATGAAAAAGATCCACACATAACGTGGAGCATTGTAAAAACAGCCAAGCCTTACAACGATGGGAAAATATGTAGACTGTGCTAGGAAGAAAAATTAGAAATTATGACATACCCAAATAAAGACGAACTGTTAAATGAAAGAACAGAAATTATGACAAAATGCATCCACACTAAGAAATACCTCTTAGGTTCATACAACCATGGATGAAAACGTCATAATTTGTTTGAATTTAAACAATGCGCATTCATAAATTCTCTGCCACGTAAACGTTCAAATAAAACACCGTTACAAGAGCGTTCTTAAAAAGAAAAACGGTAAAAGGTAAAAGCAGTTATTAAAAGTCGCCTGAGGACACCACTCATGGTGGAAACCTGGGTAGCGAAATAACTCTTTTAAAAGTTGAAAATATTCAAACGTTCTACAATATAATTGTATCGAACACTTTTTAATACAAATGTGTACTGGTCTAACCCTATTAAGACAAAAAAAAACTAAGTATTAAACATACACACACACACACACACACACACACACACACACACACATATATATATATATATATATATATATAGTGATCCGCAGTCAGATCTGTTTCGCTGTATCACAGCTCATCAGTACGGTTAGACTCCGATTGCTTTTAACCCAGGATTGAAACCCGACCGAAGTGGCGTCAGTCACTAATCCTGGGTCAGGAAGCGACTGGAGTCTAAGCCGTACTGATGAGCTGTAATACAGCGAAACAGATCTGTCTGCGGATGACTATAGTATTTACGCTCTCACACCCTGATTGAGCACTCTGGAGAATGGTAGACTTTGTAAACAGTAGCTACTCCGACATTTACGCACCGCTCATTCAATTATGAATTGGAGCACTCTAGCTATTGGGCGTGTTTATACGCGCTAAAAAGCCTGTTTCCTTCTACTGGGCGCTCGTGGCCTAGGGGTAGAATCGCCGACTGACGCCAATTCGGTTGGGTTTTAATCCTGGGTTAGGAAGCGACTGGAGTCTAAGCCGTACTGATGAGCTGTAATACAGATCTGTCTACGGATGACTATAGTATATATATATATATATATATATATATATATATATATATATATATATATATTAACTGTGTGTTTTGGGCTCCAGTTACTCTTTGAAACATATTTCGTTGAATTTCATACCATGTGTGACTCAAGCTGTCACTCAATTATGCAATGACTGATAGACAAAAAAGACATTATAGTAATATTTACAAATAGCAGAGATCGGTGACTAGCAAGTAATTGGTTGAAAGAGCAAGCCTTATTAATATGACTGCATACAAACTTAACTTTTTTCAATAAATATCGACTCACAATGCTTCTGTCTGTATCTTAATTTTCTTCTCCCGTAATTCTTCACTGTATTGTAATTTTCTACTCTCGGTGTCTTCCTTCTGCCATTATCGCCTGTCGCGATTCAAGTTTTATTTTCCAAGTAACTTTAGAAAAATAGAATCAAAATTACAATAAACAAAACACGAAGTAGAAAATCTGCCGACGGGCAAAATACTGTATAACAACAGAAGATAATAGCAACAAGTTTTTAGGGTGTTTTTTTCCTAAATCACTCTTCCTCTTCTGTTTCCCACTCAATGAATGAAATGATTTAGAATCCTCTTTATTCGTCTAATGAATTTAGCTTGCCATTGTATTCAGCCATTTTGCAAATCTCAACTTTCTCTACATATTACTAATAACTGTCCACCACAATCTCTTTAATTCGAAAATCATTTTTTCTAGCCTTTTCTTTTTCTTCTCTTGTTTCTCTACTTGATCCTTTCTCTTTTCTTTAACTATTTAATAGCTTCCTTCCTCCTGCTCTCTCTCTTTTTTCTTTCTTTCATTAATTATCTTATTTCTTCTCCTCTTATTTCTCCATCTCTTACTCCCCCTCCTTAACTCTGCCTCTCTATCTTTCTCTCGAAAATTTCTTTCATCTTTCTTTCTTCTTCTTTCACCTTATATCATTCACGCTTTGATTCTCTTCTTCTTCTCGTTCTCCTTCTTTTTCGTACTGTGTAATTCTCTTCTTTCGTTCGTTCGTTCTTTCTTTCTTTCTTTCTTTCTTTCTTTCTTTGAAAACTTGAGTTTATTTTTCTTCACCTCTCTTTCTTTCATTATCCTTTTTCTTTTCCTTTACTTTTTCATCTTCACTCTCCCTCTCCCTCTCTATTATCCCTCTAACTCTCCATTTTTGCACTTCCTCAAATTCTCCTCCCCACCCCCCCCCCTCTCTCTCTCTCTCTCTCTCTCTCTCTCTCTCTCTCTCTCTCTCTCTCACACACACACACACACACAAACTTTTATCCTCCGACTTATAAAAATATATGTACAAAAAATCTACTAATGGAATGTAATTTAAAGATTTTTTTAGAGAACTCATAAATTCATCAGAACTGCACTTTGCTCCTGAGCAACATTGATACTGTTTCTTTGCATCATACCTTTGTTTCCTTTTGCTCTATTCAGTTGTATTTCCCGCGATGATAGCCTTTCCGCCCTGAGGCTGGGCGCCATGCGAAATCGAGACTCTACCCCAAGAACTCTCTGCTTAATCAGTTTTACAACACTGATCTTCAATGGCTCGATGTCGTCATTCCTGATTGGATTATCTTTAGCATTGGTCAGATAGAAACCAAGGATAAAAGGTTCAACTTCTCTGGCTTATGAGTTCTTCCTTCTGCTTTCTGGATCTTGGCCATTAAGGTCGAAGATTCCCAAATCTTATTATCAATGAAAACACGAAAGTACCATTACGACTGACAGTTACATTAACTAAAAATAACCATATATATATATATATATATATATATATATATAGATGCATTAGTTGAATTGTTGAATGTTCTTTGTCGGAGGAATCCTTAAGGCATTTTATAACCGATACTCATTTTTACTGAATAAATTGCAACAAATAATTACTGTATTTTTCAGAGTATAAGATGTACATTTTCACCGCCCAAAATTGATATAAACACAAGTTATGAATAAAATTGATGAATCTAATAATCGATGGAGATAAAAACAAAAGAAAGTAAAATGCGAATGGAGTGTGTTTGGATCAGAGACGGTAGAGATAATGCAATTATAGTTTATAAGATTTTGTTGACTCTACATTGCAGTTTTATCGGCTCATGAAACAAAAGAGCTAAAACTGAACAAAGGAAAAGATCAACGCTCATTTAAGCATTTTTTCTAAATAAATCAATAAAGCCACTAAAACGCAAGGTGTGTGTGAGATTATGAGAAAAAGAAAACATTGTTGAATAGAGGGAACAATAAAAGAACAGGAATTAAGAATACAGAAGATAACGATTGACACTGATCTTCAGAAATTCAAATGCAAAGTTGATTGGAAAGCAAATATCTGAAAGAGAATTCTGCAAGCGAGACGTGGCATAGAATTTTCGGTTATATCTATCTTTTTCAACTCTAAAATGATGAGTCCTTAACGACAATGTAGTACTGCGCTTAAATTCATAAAGTCCATATACCATAGAGGAAGTTTCATCAGAACAATTGCCATGAAATTACTTATAGAAATGGCACAGGGAAGTTACGTTACGTTTGGGAAAGTGACTAAAGACGAGATGTTATGTCAGGAGCGATGACGTAGCAGGTCCTTCTTTGTATTTCATAAAGAATCTCTAAATATATAGCAGGATCACCAGACTAAACGTGACAGCAATATTCAATGGTTGGTTGGTTGGTTGGTTGGTTGGTTGGTTGGCTTTATTTAGCGGTATATTAACCTCTATGGGTTATTTAATGCCGAAATCTAAATATTTTGAACACTATCTTATGACTTCAACTACAAATAAAACGTATTGTTGGTCATTTTGTTATAAAATATGTTGTTGGTAATTCTGCTATAAATAGTTATTGTTAATAATTCTCTTATACTTAAGTACTGTTGGTGATTTTAGTATAAATAGGTATTGTTGGCAATTTTGTTATATAAAAATGGGTTCCTGAATTTTTTACTTAAAAATGTATTTTATTCTTGTATAGTCTTTTGTTTGTTTTTGTTTGTTTTTTTCTGTGAATTCACTATTGGACCATAGCTAAGACACTAACAGGTACTACCACCCCAGGGCTGACCTGGGAATAAAAGTAGTTAAGAGGTGCTTCCATACTTCTCAAAACCTTTAATCTCTCGATCAGAGGCCTTGCTGTCAAATGTAGTTTATAGTCATACACCCAGGACTGTCCAATGTATGGACGAATGGTAGATTTATAAATGTGCAATATAGATTCTGGCGAGAAAATTTGTCTAGCACGGCACAATGAAGAAACTTTCCAAACAACAGACTTAGCAAACGATTCACTATAATTCTTCCGCTTCTGATGCGCATGTGTGTAAATGAATTTTGGGGAAAATAATTGATATAGTGATTAAGTTATTTAAGAACTGTAACATCAGCAATGCAGCAAAGTGGAACAAGGAAACTATTCTTCTCGATGATAATATTGGATTCAATCAAGAAATGTTTTATTCCAAGCTATTGTTAAAGCAATGAGGATTTTCTAGATTTTGAACCAGACTAAATACGGGCCGAGAAGTGTGTCTTCTTTTCTGTGCCGTATCCCTTCTGGACTTAGGTGGTCATAGCCCTCCCCATTTACCTGTCCTTTGTAGCTCTTAATATATTTTATCCTGCTATTTCTCCCAAACCCTGACCTGTCATTCATTTGCTTAAGCCCATCAATTATGCCACACCCTGTTTTTCCCTTTCTCTCTTTTTCTCTATCCGTCCCGTGAGTATCAGATTCTCCAAGCCCTCCTTCCTCATTACATGTCCCAGAAACACCAGCTGTCTCTTTCTGATGTGTGTCAGTCAGTCAGTTAAGTGCTATACGTGATACATGATCGGGCAATTCTTTCAAGATATGACTGATTGGGCAGAAGATCTTCCCGCAGTAGGTTGCCATTACTTTCTGTGGTAGATTAGTTGCCAACCACGGCTATAGAACCCAATCTGTTATACCATTTAACCCATAGCTCGAGGGAGAAACGACGGATTCATATCTTTATCAAGGGTATTTTCGCATATGGGAATGCAACAAATTAAACTGGAATTCGAACTCGGCTCCATGATTTCTCGTTCCGAGCCGATATCTACTGCACCAAAACGCACATTTACTTCAGCTGTTTTATCCTGGTGTGTGTACTTGGACTAAATAAAATAACTGAGTAGTACTAAATAAGAACAAGATGAGATACCCCTAAATATCGACAACGTAATGATATCAATTTACCGCCGTCGATTAAATAAAGCTTTCGAAAATCCTTGACGGTTTCTCGGATTGACAAGTACCTGAAGAAGGCGAGAAAACACAACAACCGGAACATTGTCATAATATCCCAAAAGATGAGGATATTAGTCTGCATCTAAATAATATAAATAAGGATAAGCCCTCATCGCATAAAATCAGCCAGAAAGAAGGTGAAGATAATCTATTTCTCTAGAACTTTTTCTTGCACTGAAAAAAAAAATCGGTATATTCAAAATTGTCGCAATAACGCAACCCGTCTCTTCCTTCCAGTTATGGGTTAAATAACAGGACAGATTGGGTTCTATAGCCTTGGCTGATAACCAGTCTACCGCAAAAAGCAATGGCAACCTACTGCGGGATAATCTTCTGCCCAGTCAGTCATGTCTCTTTCGAGACATGATCGCCCAAGCGTGTTTCACGTATGGCACTTAACTGACTGACTATGTGAGTAGCATCCAGAAACTTTTGATGCGTTCGCTAGATTATTTAATCTACTTCTTGGTAAATGAATTTTGGAGTATTTAATTTTTAAAGAGTTATTCATAATTTACAAATAAGACCTATCATGTTAGACAAATGTAAATTCCATATATACGTGGAATTTGACAAAAGGTTGAAAATCGCTTTTTATTCCCAAATATGTTTGTTTCATAAACGAAAAGGATTCCACCGAAATCATTTACGTATTAGCTAAATAGACTGCGTATCCAAGTCTTTTCAAGCTAAAACTGATACGACATTTCTTAAAACTTCAGGTTGACAATAGGATGACGTCGCAAAATAATTTTTAACAAAGAGTTGGCTTTCATAATGATAACAAATTTCAACTAAATTTTATTTGAATGAAGCATAAATATTAGTCCATTACTAAAGAAATAGAAATTACTTATTAACGCATTATTAAATGTTTTCAATTATTCTTTCATTTTTATTTTATAAAGATTATTATTATTATGTCATTTTTTCATCATATTTCGATTTCTGCTTTGGTATCACTACCAACCAAGTCTGCGGGGAGACCTAAGGCAGGTAGTGGCGTGTTGTTATGGCTCCATTTCATGTTTTTCTATCTTCCCTATCATCTCCAGCATTACATAGATAAAGTTTTCCTTAGTGTGTGGGCTGTACTTAATAAGACAATTTTTTGTATATCTCTTAAGCTGGGGTTTCCAGGGATTCTTTCAATGTGTTGTTTTGTTCCATTTTTTATCATTCCAAGTGCACCTACTATCACTGGCACAACTCTTGTTTTCAATTTCCACATTTTTTCTATTTCAATTTCCAGGTCTTTATATTTTGACAGTTTTTCAAATTCCTTGATTGCTATGTTACAATCCGCTGGACAAGCCATATCAATTAATAGACAAGTTTTCTCCTTCTGGTTTTTAACAGTAATGTCTGGCCTGTTTGCTTCAATTTTTCTGTCTGTGTAGATGGTGTAATCCCATAGAATGGTTACATCTTCTATTTCTGTAACCGGTGCTGGATGATGTTCATACCAGTGTTTGTTTACAGCTTTTCCATAATGTTTGCACATTGCCCAATGTAAATATTGCCCAACTCTATCGTGGCGATTTTTATATTCGTTTGGGGCAAGCACAGAACAGCCTGAGATTAGGTGGTCTATTGTTTCTTGGTGTTTATCACAAAACCTGCATTTTGGATCCATATTATTATGCATAATATTTGCCTGAAAGTTTCTCGTGAAAAGACTTTGGTCTTGTGCTGCAAGTATAAATCCTTCAGTTTCAGACTTTAATCCAGATGCACGTAACCATCGATGAGTATTAACTTTGTCAACATTGGATTTATTGGCACGTACTGGATATTGGCCATGCAGAGGTTTGTCTTGCCAGCGCTGTTTCATCTTTTCAAGAGCTTTATCTTTGGCTTTCATTTTCATATTTTTTGCCGCAATAGTTGGTTCTTGGCTACTGTTTTGCTTTTCTACAGAATCTACTAACTGTAAATCTTGTTTGTATTTACTGCCTTCTTTTATTATTGAATATTTTTTCTTTCTTTTATATTATTCTTTTTTATTATTATTATTATTATTATTATTATTATTATTATTATTAGATTTTTTTTTCAATTGGAGACAAGGTAAAAACAAAAATAAAGTAAGACGGAATAGAAATTAAAGAAAGAAAGAAAGAAAGAAAGAAAGAAAGAACGTGTGGAAAGTGCTAGAAGGACAGGAAAATAGAAAGAAAGAAAAAATATGGTAGCAATGATTAAAATTGAATAATCCGATTAAAACATTTTTGTACCGATTTTGAAATTCAACATTAAAAATATTCATTTGTGCTCGTCATTTTAAAGAAGTAATTTGCAAATAAGTCACGAATAAAACGAATTCATGTCATTTTCGTTACTCCCCCATATTCGTTAATTTTATGAAATTTGAGAAAATAAACTAGGACGCGTCGCACAGAAACTTCGAGTCTCCTACCAGGAAATCTGAATGAATAGTCATTTTGTTACGACAATGTTGTAAACATGAATATCAGGATAAAATCAGGTGAACAGACTTAAAATTTACTAAACACTCATTAAAATAACCCACAGTGCTACGCAAGCAATTTCACTCAGGATTTTTTTATACACGAATAAAGATTTTGACATTGTTTAATTATTTAGACAATCACTGATTTAATCAAACTATACAATATTCCTTGCACCAGAACACCATATTCTTACTTACCATTCTTACAACAAACATCATAATACTTCAAAGACTTTCTGAATTCTAATTAGTTCCATTTGTTTGTGTGTGGGGAGTGGGGAATAAAATAACAACTTTTCAGAATGAAAATCCCGATGAATATTTACACTGTGCATAATGCTATACACTCCTGATCAAAATTTTAAGACCACTTAAAAATCTTTAAAAAGAAATATTTTTTTACGGATAGATTTTAAACTCCTCCCACTCAAAAAACAAAAAGCCATATTCCAAACATTTTATTTAGAAATTTACATTTTTATAAAATGAGGCGATTTACACATGATCAAAATTATAAGACCAAAGACATAAATTCTACGAAATTGTACAAAAAGTGTATGGAAACATTCAACAACGAAATTTAATAATGAGTTCTACCTCCACTGCTTTTGATAACTTCAAAGATTCTGTCGGGCATGCTAGAAATAAGCGTTTCCATTAAGGTGCGGGGGATGTTGCTCCAGCTTCTGAAGATGGCTTCACGAAGTTCATTTTTTGTTGAATATTGTTTGCCATTTCGATAAACATCTCTTGTCATCCATCCTCAAACATTTTCAATTGGGTTCAAGTCTGGTGAGCATGCAGGATGTCCCAAGAGATGGACCCCATTTTCTTGTAGAAAGGTCAAGGTCTGTCTTGCAGCGTGGATTGCAGCATTATTCTGTTGGAATAACCATCCATCCACACACAAACGATGGCCCTCCATCATCAATGATGCTTTTTGTAGCATGCTAACATAACCAGCCGCTGTTTGACAACCCTGCACCACCTGGAGCTCCATCGTCCCTCTGTAAGAAAAGGCACCCCATACCATTAGGGACTCTTTACCACTATGACGTGTGGAGAAAATTTCAGGAGGCATGTTTTTGTTATGCCAATATCGTTGGAAGCCATCAGGACCATCTAGATTGAATTTTTGCTCATCAGAAAACAGGACTTTCTTCCACTTCTCAAAGTCCCATGTTTGGTATTCACAACCAAACTTTAAGCGGTCTACCTTGTGACGTGAAAGCAGCCGAGGAATTTGTTTACGCTTTTTATTTACCATGCCTTTTTGTCGCAAGTGTCGTCTGATGGTTACGGGACTGCAATCAGCATCTGTGACTGCCTTAATTTGACTAGAAGAAAGTCCCGCCTCTTTCATAACAACCCGTCTTATTCTTTTACTCAATGCAGGAGAAATTTTTTGGGGCCTACCAGGGGATTTTGCTTTTTTATAATTCTCACTGTTCTTTAGAAAGTTGCAAATCACAGTTTTACTGCGATTTACCTTAGCTGCGATCGCCCGCTGTGACAAACCTTGCTTATGGAATTCTAGAATTCGAGAATGCTCAACTTTGGTAAGTTTTCTTGCTTTAGGCATGGTAACACCTTTACGCAGTGATTGCTAATCTCTAACTGAACTAAAAACATTGGAATTACCATAGATCTAACAATTTATACCTCTGGTCTTATAATTTTGATCATGCGCAAATCGCCTCATTTTAGAAAAATGTAAATTTCTAAATAAAATGTTTGGAATGTAGCTTTTTGTTTCCATAACCTAAAATCTAAAAGATTGTAGTATTGGTAACCTTACGTGGCAGGAGTTTAAAATCTATCTTTTAAAGATTTTTAAGTGGTCTTAAATTTTTGATCAGGAGTGTATATACAAGAAACTAAACAAAATTCTAATAAATAAAAACACAATCCTTAATTGCGACACAAATACCATTGACATTGTTTAATTATTTAATCACGATTATTGTTTTATTTCCTTTTATATCTGATGCATAATCAATTTTCCGTGTCTGAACTAAGAAAAAATAGAAATTTAAGAAAAAAAGAACTTGTGGAAAATGCTGTTGATGAAAGAAAGAAAGAAAGAAAGAAAGAAAGAAAGAAAGAAAGAAAGAAAGGAAAATAGGAACGGATTTCAAGAAAGAAAAAATATGGTAACAATGATTAAATAGTCGATATTTATGCAGGTTTTGAATAAATTAAAACCAGTTGTTCGACTAACCATTTGTACAATTGCACACTCATCCAAACATGACAACAAATAGAAAAAACACACTCAAAAAAACGAAAAGTGACCCGTATCCACCACGGAACTAACATTTCTGGTCACCTAACGGTGTGGGTGGGGGGAGATGGGGAATTAAAATAAAGAAATAGGGAACAAAATTAAAAGGAAACAATGAACGAACCTCCTCTAGCCAAGGTAACTTGGCGTAAAAACTAAAAGCAAAATAAACTTAAAATTACTTATTTTGGGCGAAGAAGCCCATATTTAATACAGGGTTCCCAATATCCTAATGGCTAACCGACACCAAAATGAGACTCTAAGTCAGCTCCTTTCATTCGACAGATACGTGTAAGACTCACGCACTTTTTGCCAAATTCTGGTGAAGGAAGTCAACCCCTTTCTGTCTTGATCTTGACTTTAGGCTGATGAGTAAAGAACACGATCAGTTGGGAAGAGGTAAGCTTCTCGTCTCCATCTGTCACGTCGTCTATATTATGACTGGCATAACACTTAGCAAGCACAAGAAGACACAGTTCTCAGTCTTAGTTAAAAACGTTACCACAATGTTACAAACAGAACTGGCATCAAGGAAAAAAAAACTTTCCGGGCGATTACTTCAAGTACTGTTCGTAAGGGAGAGCATCTAATTTCGGAGTTTTATCCAACTTCAGTGCTTCCCAGATCTCAAACTCTGTAACGAAACCCTCATACCTAACCCATTCAGCCACCATAAGGCGGGGAAAGTCGGTTAAATAAGCCTAGAATTGAGCAGGGCTCAGACCGGGCTCCCTGGTTAACAGATCCTGAAAGTAGTTAAGAAAATCCTCACATATGCATTTCAAAATTTAAGTAAAGTATCAAGAAACAGGAAAACTTCACCAGGAACACAGAGTGCCAAACTATTATAGAATATTCCGTCCTGGGTATGACGATAAACTACATCCAGCAGCAAATTTTCCGATCGGGATGTTTTGAGGAGCGTGGAACCACCTCTTAATTGATTTTGTTCCCAGGTCCAACCTCATCCAGTAGCACTTGTTAGGGTCCCAGCTACAGGCAAATACTTAGTGCCCAAACTAGGGTCAAAACGATATGAAAGCATAAAAATATCAGCAATACATTTTTAATGTAAAAAATACCAAAAATATATTTTTTTGTAAAAAGAAAATATTGCCAAAGATAGATTTTTTAAAATTTCAAGTAATACGTTTTCGTAAAGTAAAAAATCACTGATGCTTCCAAGAAAATTAAATTCCAGCATTAAATGACCCATAAGGAATTGATATGCCGCTAAAAACAAACTTACATAATATATTATTAATCCTCCTATATGGCAGTGAATGCTTCACGGATAAAGAGAAAACGAGGTAACAGAAATATGGTTCTACGGAAAGATGCTGAGAATGTTACGAATAGAGCGCGGGAGCAACGAATAAGTCATAAGGAAAAGCCGGTCAGTTAAGTGTGCAAGTGTAATTTATAGCGGTTCGGAATGAGAAATTAGAGAGCCGAGTTCGAATTCCAGTGAGATTCTCTATATTCATTTATGCGCGGGAAAGGTATGAATCCATCTCCTCCCTTGGATTAAATAGCAGATTTGTATTTTGGGAAATAAATCTTGTTAATACACTATTCACTCACACACAAAAAGAAAGAATCATTTTTACAATCCAAAATGTTTATCGGATTAAAATAAACCACAAAGAGTTGGTAAGCCGTAAAAAATAAATCACATCACGCATTGTATTTTCTTTCTTTTCCTCTTTTGTACATTCGTGATCCACGCTTTGGCGATCATGTCTCTTTCGAGACATGTCTGACTAGGTAGAAATGTTCCGGCAGCAGTTTGCCGTTACTTTCTTTGGTAGACTCGTTAGCAACCAAGGCTACAGAATCCAATCTATCCTGCTATTCAACCCATAGCTGGAGGAAGAAGAGATCCCAGGGGTATTTGCACGTAAGTGAATGCAACAAATTCGATTGGAATTTGAACTGGACTCGCTGATTACTCGTTTCGAGCCGATATCTACTAAAATGGGGTGTAAAAAGGAGACTTATACAAAGAATCGGAAAAGCGATATCTGAAATTTCTTAGGCATGATGAAGAAATAAGTCTTCACGAACCTGAAACTCACAAGACATATCAAAGATATAAATGACAGGGGGGGGGGCAATGGGCCACCGACCCGACAAGCTTGTGTGAATGGATAGAGGAACGAGGAGAAGGCGAGGTAGCAAAGAAACATGTTGTTAGGAACTATAAGAGATAGGTGAGCCAAAATCACCAACGTCCTGAAAGAACACAGCATTTAGAAGATAGTTTGAGTGTTATAGGAATTTGGCCTCGAGGCATTTATGCTCTGTTCGTACTAAAGCCTGTGCAGTCCACATTTCCCAGCGCTTTGATGAAAAGTCTTGTCACTGATATGCCACGATGATTAAGGGAGAAGAGAGTGGTTATATGTGAGTCTTTGAATATATCAATCTTTTATAGCTTAATTTCCTGGAGAGCAATGTCAAACTTGAAAGGGTCTAATGAACAAAAAACGCTATGTATGTTTGCCATAAAAGTTTGAAAACTGGCTTCAAACTCAACTCAAATAATGAATGCCGTCGACGGGGAAATTTACACGTGTTCAACGTGTACGTGTGCTCTTGTAGTGACTTCGAAAAAAAAACTGGCTTTTCATGAAGTGGCGGGTGTTTTTCATTGGATTGATTGTATAAAGGCGTATCCAATTTTATGAATGGTTGACTATGTTCCGGAGTCTGCGCCACCGTCTAGATGCAAGAACCTGCGTAAATTTATCAAAAATAAATAATTTCTTTTCAAGCCTATTCATCATGCAAAAATTGATCAATGATTAAAATACAGCGTTGGGAATGTTTACTCGCATTGATTATCCATCTCGTTTAATACTCCATTTATTTATGTCATCCTCTCTTCGTTTTGGTTTTGTTTTGGTTTTGTTTTAATATCTTCTTTCTTTCATTTGTTTATCTCTTTTTCTTTCTTTCTGTCTATTCTTCCCTCATACATTCTTCCACCACTTTATTTTCTTTATCCTCTTCTTTATTGTTTTTATTCTTTTCTCAGCCATTCTTTCTTCCATCTTTTCTCACGTTTTTTCTTTTCATACAATATTTTTGTTTTCTTTCTTTTTCTTTCATATCGTTTTTATCTCTTTTCTTTTTTTTTTTAACTTTTTTCTTTATCCTTCGTTTTTTCTCTTTCACGTATTTTTTTCATCTTTGTCTTTCTTTCTTTCTTTCTTTCTTTCTTTCTTTCTTTCTTTCATCTCTTTCGAAAATGGGTGTGCAAGTGTAATTTATAGCGATTCGGAATGAGAAATTAGAGAGCCGAGTTCGAATTCCAGTGAGATTCTCTATATTCATTTATGCGCGAGAAAGGTATGAATCCATCTCCTCCCATGGATTAAATAGCAGATTTGTATTTTGGGAAATAAATCTTGTTAATACACTATTCACTCACAAAAAAGAAAAAAAAAAAAAGACTCATTTTTACAATCCAAAATGTTTATCGGATTAAAATAAACCACAAAGAGTTGGTAAGCCGTAAAAAATAAATCACATCACGCATTGTATTTTCTTTCTTTTCCTCTTTTGTACATTCGTTCTCTCCAGTGTCACTCCTTCTTTTCCTCAGATTCTTATCCTTTTCTCCCTTTTCTTATTTCGTCTCTTTTTTCATTTCTTCTTTCAAACATTCGTTTTCCCTCATTTGTTTCTTTTCCGCTCTTTTCTTTTCTCTTTCACTCATTTTTCTTTCTTTACACTCCTTCTTTTTACTCCCATTACTTTTCCTTCCCTTTCTTCTTTATTTCTCCTTTCTTTTCATACTCGCGTTCCTTTTCTTCCCTTTCATGTTTTGTTCCTTTCTTTTCCTCTTTCGCGCATTTTTTTACCAACGTCCCTTCCTTTTTACAACTTCATATCTTTCTTTCTCTTCTTCATTTCCACACGTCTTATTTTTCCTGCTTCTACGCCAAAACACCGTTTTTAATGCTCTCTATCTTTTCAGTAAATAATGTACATAATGTTCGCACCAGTCCCGCCCGTTTGTAACGACGGACAAAAATCTGGTCGCCTGCTGATCAAAAATAGAAATAATAATGACGTCTGTATAAATGTTCTGCCATATGAATGAAAGCTTCTGTGCGAATGCGCATATGTGTATGCAAGGCATTGAAGAACATACAGCGGCGCGTGTAGCTCCAGTTATAATTTACACGTGTAATGGCCGAAGTCGCGAGAATAACAAACGACAACATGGACGACAAAAATGCACCCACCTAACAATTACAATGTGAACAAGACGAAAGGTTTGTCCGCCCGACTCTGAATAGACAATGTAAGAGTGCCGTGTGGTAAGAAACTATTTTATTAACTGTACACACACACACACACACACACACACATACACACACACATACACACACACACACACACACACACATACACACACACACACACACACATTCTAAACTGATATATTCACACGCACACAATCAGTCTGTTATATAGTTTGTTCTTGCCTTGGGTTGACAATAATGAGAGAGATGCGCTCGATATGGTCGTAATTTCAACTTCATTTTCTTCTCCTTCTACTCCACCTCTTCCTCCTCATTCATCTTTTTCTTCTTCTTCTTTGTGTGGTGTCCCTTGAAGAATTGGGAGAATATAGCTCTCCACATTATCTTATCCCCTGTAGGCCTTAGCAACGTTCAATACATTGCCATCCCATTCACCCCACGTTCTGTCACCCATTTTTACAAACTTATCAAATTGGTGATTTGCTGCCTATCTCTGTCCTTTTTACCTTTGATATGTTCTTTGAATATCAAATTCACCAAACCTTCTTTCTGCATGATGTGTTTATAAAAAAAAGATTCTTTTTATGTGAGTGAATAGTGTATTAACAAGATTTCTTTTCCAAAATACAACTCTGCTATTTAATCCAAGGGAGTAGATGGATTCATACCTTTACCGCGCATAAGCGAATATAGAGAATCTCACTGGAATTCGAGCTCGGCTCTCTAATTTCTCATTCCGAACCACGAGTGATTCACCTGTCTCTTTTCTGATTCTGAGTGTTAGTGTTCTTTTTTTTAATCCATTTTCCTTCAGAATTCTTCATTGCTTCTAAGCTATATCCATGGTATTCTCAATATCTTTAAGACTACATCGCAGTGACGTCCAGTTTTCTCTTTACCTGTGAAATAATTGTACAACATTCACTGCTATATACGTGAATGTTTTCTTCCTAAAGTAAATTTCCTCTTTCTCCGTACTTTGCTTGCTTTTGGAATGCATCTTGTGTTATTGCAATGAGTGTTTAGTTGTCGGCAGTGCATTTCCCATCCTCTGTTAAAAAAGATTCCAGATATTTAATTTTCGGTTCTTGTTTGATATTGGCATATCCAATTCTTAGTTCACGTCTTAGAAGTCTTATCTTGCAAACAACGATGTTTAGCAGGTCTTTTTAGTTTCCTTTCCGAGTTAGCCATCAACGAAGTGTCATCTGCGTCTCCTGCATTGCTAAGATTTCACCAACCGATAATACATCTTGTTAGAGTCTCCACCAAGTCTTAAAACTCAATCAGACAATGAGGTTTAATAACGAGACAAGAAATTTGCAGTTCACGGAAGTTTCTTTCAGACATTTTCTCCCAGAGAATCGCTACTTCCCCGATCAACAATAAAGCAATATAGATTGTTTAATATTTGTCATATTTATGCTTTAAGTTTTTATAATATCACTGAGTATTTATTATAATAAGAAATAATTTCGGGTTAAAAGTTTTACAGTGAAACCGATAAAATGCAGCCGTAACTTCTACTCCAACAGTTTCTTTCCTCGCACTTCCCGACTGTGGAATTCTCTTCCAAACGATTGCTTCCCCGACGGCTACAATCTCCAGGAGTTCAAATGTAAGGTCAATAGACACCTCCTAACACACTAACCTGCTCCCATTCTATCAAACACTCTTCCCATCTGCCCAACCCTCATCCTCGCTATCCTTACTCATCTGTCACCTTCCTCTGGACATTCCCTGTCTAACCACTCCTTCTCTTTACCTTCCCCTATGTAGCCCCATGCGCAATAGTGGCAGTGGAATGCCTTGCTTGGGGTGAGATGATTAAAAAAAAAAAAATTAATTTTAAAATTACTGGGTTTATTATATTTCCTGTCCGACAATGAACACAACAGTTATAGATTCGAAGATGTCCAAGCGAGAGATTACTTAAACAGCAAATTGAGGTCTGATTTATCAAAATGGCTAACTTGGCAGCGACGTGATTCTTTCCAGTTTCGACAAATTTCAAAAACGTCTCCGCGTCCTTGTGGATGACAAATTATTTCCTACCCCCAAACCTATCTCTGACTGGCAGGATGTAGCCAACTAAGTTTATAGAACCCAAATTGTCCTGCGATTCAACAGAGAAGAGATGGGTTCATAATTCTCGCAAGGATATTTGTGCGTAAATTAATGCAACGCTACACCTGGCCTCTAGTGAAACTCAAAACATACGATCGATCGCTAAAGATGCAGGGAAAATAGCCGGCTACCTGTACCGCTCCCGTAATTACCTGATTCTACATGCTATCTTCTACCTTTAGAAGAGGCACTCGGGCCGATAACGGACCCACTGTTGTCCTATTTAGACACGAGCTGCCCGGTCCTCACTTTCCAGTCTCGACAGAGTTCAAAAGCGCCTCCGAGTTCTTGTGGGTGACAAATTGTTTTCCACCCTCCAACCTCTCTCTGACTGGCGGAATGTGGTAAGTCTCTTGCTACTTCCATGGAAAGTGCTCGAATGGACTACATTCCTTAGTTTTGCCAGTTCTAAACGTTACGGCTAGGACCTGCCATGCCACCCGCATTGTAGTAATCCACCCACATTCACTCCTTATTCCATCTATGGCAAGTATGTTCCACTTTAACAGTTTCCTCCCGTGAGCCATTTCTCTTTGTAACCGACTCCCAAGAGGATGTTTACCGATCACTACAATCTTAACCTGTTCTTGTCTAGGGTTACCCATTATCTTCCCTCCTACCCGCATAAACTGCCACTCAACGTAACCCTCTACTTCGAGTGGCATTCAGGCCTTTCACAGGACGAAACTCATTCCAAAAAAATCGGCAAAATTCAGTTTTTGTTACAAAATTTAAAAAAATCAAAACTTCTATAATAATATGCCCTTTTGATTGTTATCATCGATAGCATTCGTGGAAATGTCTCGCACACATTACTTCTTAAATAGTAATTGAGGTCTACTCTATGAAAATGGCCAACTGGGCAGCGACGTGCTTCTGCTACAGGAGTGATTTCTATGATGGAAATGGTCGTTACAGATTCAATTCTTGTTGGATGGTACATTTTTTTTCTTTAGTAGGACGGTGCCAACTGAAACACATGTACCCAATAAAAATAAAGTCCACACATATTTCTACACAATTTCTTATTATATTTTAAGAAAAGAAAAAAGAAAAATGTATTAATTAATTTAAGAATCTCTGTCATTAAATTTTCATTCAGAATGATTTCATTAACATTGTTTCAATGTTAGCATATGGTATAACGAACAAGAAAAGCCAACTGACATTTGCATTTTGAATTACATTTATAATTTTTATTAAAAGAAAATAAACTAATGAAACTAATGAGGAAGTGTACTGCAAGTTTAATTCTGGTCAGTAAATTTAGAAGGGACGACTTTTGGTAGGATACCGGCGGTGATGACTTTCTTCTCCAACGTAAACAGACCTTAGAATTTTTCGTTAATATCCTCACTCAAATTTGGCTATCCTTTTTATATTCTTCAAGTATCACCCTATCACAGTCTGTTCTATAAAAGAATCATTTACAGCCCACGCGCTTTCTTTTCCGTCTTCGTTCTAGTGTCCCGACGACAGCACACATTTTTCTTCTCTTCGATGTAAAAACCTATTACTACTTACTACAGGAACCCAACCCCAAAATCTGTGAAAAGTATTTTTGATACATCATATATATGAATATGATATTTTTTCGGAAAGCGAGAAGACACCTGTTTTGGAACAAGTATATACTACCTTGAGCAAAACCTGAATTCTGTTGATGTACCTCTGTCGTCCTTTGAGGAATTGAATGCTTGTCGTGCCAAGTAGAATAATGAGAACCTCAAAAGCTTTACAACTTTTGAGAAGTCACGCACTGAACTTAATCGTATTACTTCTAGGTACCTCCACTGGAGTCCAGTCAATTCTTCTATACTTAAATTTAAAGTGAAATTTTAAAAATAAATACGTTATCTTCAAGCTTTAAAATTAGCTTTAATTGAAAGCCAAGAGATTAAATTTAATAATTTTAGTAAGCAAAAAACATACTGGTGTATTTTTAACCGAAATTATATTGATTTAAATCTAAAATTTTAAAATTTTATCATTTTTTTGTAAAAATACCGCCATTGTTGATTGATTGGCTCATTACATAAACAGTAGCCAAATTTCAGTTTTTAAAAATCTTGAAAAAATAAAATTTACCGCGCTGGCATGTTATTTAAGTCAAATTTTAATATTAAAACTTACCTTTATCAGTTTTCAATCAATTAATAATTGCTTACTCCTAGAAATTTACAAAAAAAAAAAATTAAATACGGTAGCCACTTTTTTTTGTTATGTAAGTCATAGAGTTGCTGACAGATGACAGCTACCGGATGTTGACAGACACGCAATATCTGGTGATCAATCGTGATAAAAAAATATTATTTTTTTCGGTGGGGGGGGGGGGTTTAACTAAATAGTGAAATTAAAAATTTAACATAATAATTTCAGCACTTATATAATATTTTATAGAATTTTAGCTTAGATTTATAGCTAGACATTTGAATATGCTTTCTGAATAAATAAAAATTTTAGAAACGTACAGAATAAAATATCGTAAGAATGAAAGTGCGTTCTTCTGTTTTGCTATGTAAGGAGGAATAACCCAGAACGCTTATCAAATCATTTTGACCCATATGGAACACAGTACTTTATAGATTTGAACATCGTACTTTATAACTTTGAACATATTTGCACAAATAATTAATTCTTTTTTTTTTTCTTTTTAAAAATATTTTTGGTGAGACATTTTTATTAATTTTTTTTTGTTTTATAGGCAGTATAATCATCAATTCTTAACTAAAAGAAAAAAACGATACAGTTCTTTAAAAGATTTTAAAAATATTTTTAAAACTTTCTTTTATAATTTTATTAGTAATCAAAAAAAAATTTTTTTTTAGACTATAATGTCCTGAATTTTTATTATTTATTCCAGCAATTAAAAGCTTATCAAATTAAATTTTATCAAAGTTTTATTTCATTTTTTATATTTCTCTTCGGAGCAGATTTTCGTATAGTGAATCATAATTTTAAATAAAAAAATGCATGATTTATATTTCCCGATGAGTTCTGCGTTTAACTAATAAAACAAAAAATACCAGAAAATTAAAATTTATTAAAATTTCATGAATTTACTTGAAGGGGGGTAACAGACTTAAAAAAAAATTGTTTTCATCAAAATTTTAAGTAATAATTTCAAAAATAATTTTATTCATTTGTTAATGAGTACGGAAAGTTTCATTAAAATCCGAGAAATATTTGATTTTTGCGAGAATTTCCAAATTAATGTGTTTGTCAACGAAAAAGTGAGTTACGTAAAAAAATTTACGTAATCAATTATAAAATAGACGTAATATTTTTAACCACGCTAACTCCAAATCAAAAACAAATTTTTCTGACAAAATTTCGAAAATGTTAAAAGGGATTAAAAAAATTTATAAAATAATTAAAATTTACTTTGATCTTTCCTCTTCATAATATTACAAACGTTTTGGATAGAAAAAGTTCCTTTATTAAGTTTTTAACCTTTTTAAACTTTTTTTTATGCTGGATTTTTGTTACGTAATGGAGGTACCTACTTAACACCGTTCTATCATTTTCTGCAGCCTACACAAGGTGGGTTGTTCTTTGTTCTGTCTGTGTAAATGTTGCGTGAATTTTAAGGTGTCCTTAAAAGTCATTGAATGCCCAAACACAACACATGTTGAACATCAAGAGAGATTATTCTGTTGAACTTTTGTACATTGATAATTATGGGAGAGTCCATCACACACACACACACACACACACACACACACAGATATATATATATATATATATATATATATATATATATATATATATTTATTTATTTGCGCATCGTTCTTCAGCACTCTTGGATACTGGCGTTTGCTTACATTATGTATATACACGCTAAAATCTGCCATCCTCTACCGTGCACGGATAGCTTAGAGGTAGAATCTCCGACGGATGCCAAATCGGTCGGGTTTCAATCTCGGCTGGAAGCAATGGGATGTCTATCCGTACTCATCTGTGTGGCTGTGATACAGCGAAACAGGACCTTCTGCGGATGACTATACATATATTGATCTTTTTTCTTCTTTATTAAGCTTAGTCTCTCTTGATTAATTTTCGCATCTTGGTATTAAATGTGTGTGAGAACAGTCCACAGTTCAAGTCACTCCTTGGGCACCTTGATATAAGTTAAAGGTTGTTGAGATAATATGATTGACTGTTACATGTAAGCTCGATCTTCACTGGGTGCCCCATAAAGATTTGACATAAATAATCCAATAAATGTTGTGATAAAATCAACCTGCATGGTGATTTCCGTGCAATAAATTTCCGTGGAGAAGTTTTCGTGCTTTTGATTGGCTTCAGTCGTCCAGAATAATCAAAGTCTGTTTTATTAATTTGTATATTTGGGATGGTTTTGAAAGCCTATGCTGTCGCGTGGACACGACGATACATTTTAGTTTTAAAACTGTGGTGACACGTGAACGCGACATCCTGTAGATTCTGAGAACCAAAATATATTTCAAAATGTCTGTCTTAGAATCGTTATTGATTTTTTCGTTATTTTATTTTAGTTCATTTTTATTTTCAGAAAAGAAATACAAATTTTAGAATCTATCCGTATTAAATCAACTTTAGTGACTTATTCAGTCAGTTAAGTGACACACGTGATACACGCTTGGGCGATCATGTCTCCTTCGGTCCATGACTAACAAGCCAGAAGATGTTCACGTTGTAAGTTGCCATTACTTTCTGTAGTAGACTGGTTGCTAACTAAATGAATAGAACACAATTTGTCATACTATTCAGCCCATAGCTTCACAGAGAAGAGATAGATTCATAATTTTCTCAAGGATATTTGTACATAAATTAATACAACGCTACACCTGGGCATAAATACACACCTGGCCTCTAGTAGAACTCGAACATACGATCCATAGGTAAAGATGGAGGGAAACTAGTCGGCTACCTGTACCGCTCCAGTAATTACCTGATTCTTCATGCTATCTTCTATCTTTAGAAGAGGCAAAATCAGGCCGATAACGGAACTACTGTTGTCCTATTTAGACACGAGCTGCCCAGTCCTCACTTTCCAGTTTCGACAGATTTCAAAAGAGTATCCGAGTTCTTGTGGTTTTCTACCCTCCAACCTCTCTCTGACTGGCGGAATGTGGCAAGTCTCTCACTACTCTATCGTTACTTCCATGGAAAGTGCTCGAAAGAAATACATTCCTTGGTTTTGCCAGTTCTAAACTAGGACCTGCCATGCCACCCGCATTGTAGTAATCCACCCACATTCACTCCTTATTCCATCGATGGCAAGTATGTTCCACTTTAACAGTTTCCTCCCGTGAACCATTTCTCTTTGTAACCGACTCACAAGAGGATTTATACTGATCACTACAATCTTAAACTTTTCAAGTCTAGGGTCACCCATTATCTTCCCTCATACCTACATAAACTTACACTTTACGTAACCCTGTACCCGTACAGGGCGAAACTCATTCTAAACGAATCGGTAAAAATTCAATTTTTGTTACCAAATCGAAAAAATTCAAAACACCTATGAAAATATGTCATTTTGATTTTTATTATCGATAACATTCATAGAAATGTCTAGCACACTTTATCACCACACTTAAAGCACCCACGCAGTCAAATGGACTCTAAATGGTTTCATCTGAACCTGAAGTATCTAGTGTTTTATAACCAACACTAATATCTATAGAGTCTGTAATGTGATAGGTACTGATCTGGCGGCTCGACTGCAGCCACTTCCCCATCGTCGAAATGTGGCCTCCCTTTGTCTGTTCTATAAATACTTTCATAGCTTCTGCTCGGACGAGCTTAAGTCACTGATACCTCCTCAACAGGTGTTTACTCGTGCAACCAGACTGGCAACTGGGTCCCACCCATTCACAGTCAGGTTACCCAAATGCAGACGACAATTCTACTCCTGCAGCTTCTTCTCTCGCACTTCTCGCCTGTGGAACTCGCTCCCGTATTCTTGCTTTCCTGACGGCTACAACCTCCAGAAATTTAAATGCAAAGTCAATACTCATCTACTAACCACTGGCATCTAGCTCTCTCCCCATCCCTGTATAACCTTCCCTTTCTCTCCACCTATGTATCTGTCATCGCACCTGCTTTCTATTGTTCCTTTCTAACTAGTTTGTACTCCTCACTCTTTTCTAATTAATCTTTTTACATTTATGTAAGCCCCTGCACATCAGTGGCGTTTCCGCCTTGCTCGGGGTGAAATGATTAAAAAAAAAAATGTTAGCTTCAACGTAGCCACTCGCTGTTTACTAGTTAAAAAGAAGAAAATTAAGTAAAAAAATAGATAATGAAAAACATTCAAGCGCCACTCGGACGGAATATAGGGAATTCGAAGAATTCAATTATGAATCGCCTATTGGTAGCTGTCAAGCCTTTGTAGAGATATATCACGGGTAATCAGAATAGATGGCGTGAGTGGCAGCTGTGGTAGAGAGATTTGCAGACTGTTAATGAACAGTCTAAGTTTTAGTTGAACAAAGGGAAGATCTATTTCGTTAGTCTGTCGTGAGAAAAGACAGAAATATCCACGAAGATGTCACAATTATATCTCTTATATTAACCACTAGACCGTGGAAGGTAAATTCGCGATTAATGTTTTCTTTTCTCGATGTGACGTTATTTCTCCTTACGTTTACTTGTGAACGTACACCGACTCTTTCCCAGTTTTTGTTTACACCGATGCAAACAAAAATTAAATCACATATTGGGGGTGAAGTTACCTAATCGAACCGAAGAACTGAGTTTGTATGTTTGCATATGAACACAATCCTGTCATTGGCATTGTTAGACGCAGCTTCTTGCAACATGACGGGCCACTTGTGAAACATCTGTTAGCTTCCCTTTTGAGAGTCGAAGAGAAGGCATGTAACACATTTTCTTGATTTGTTAACGTATTCTTTTTCTAGAAAAATGAAAATAAATATTTTTCTGCTTACGTCTTCCCTCTCTAGTCATCTATTTTGTCTTGCCACAGCTCTCGCATGTGAGAAAGAGCGATGGTTACAGAAAATTAAGATTACAGTTATATGTTCCCAAGATCTCACGATGATAATAACACAATCTTCTTGTCCCCTTTTCGCTCCTATCTCACACAGGCAATCTAGTCCAATTACTTTTTAGACAGGCCTCGTCTGTCAACTGATGAAACCTGGAGAGTACAACGGCCGAAACGTTGTGATAATGGCAATAAAGACGAACAGAACAATCCGAACAATGTAAATAGTGTCACTAGGGAAAATATATCAGCTGATTATATCAGGTGATTATTGTTTTGTGTGTAAGTTTAACTTAGACTGGCACAAGGTTAGAAATATAGAGCATACAAGGAGTAATAATAGGCTGTGAGATAATTTAACAATGGCTCCGCGCAAGGCTTTCTTATATATTAGACCGCTAACAACATCCAGCTAAAGTGATTGGAGGAAGAGAGAGAATGGGATTTTAAAACATCTAAGTTTGTGAATAATACATTGTCCTTTTTTTGTGGTAGCTTCGACGTCACTCCTTCATATTGTCTGGTCACCAGAATAAATGAAAACAATCACAATCTTGTATTAGTCTACAGTATTTACATTATTCGGACTATTGTCCTCATCTTTGTTGCCATTTGTATGGCGTTTCGGCCGTTGTACGATCCAGCCTTCTTCAGGTGCTAGGAATTTCGAACCGAACCCTTTGTTACAATTACTGGGGTATATCATTCTCATTCCTTGCGTAGTAGTAATGCCACGTTTGGAAGTCATGAGTTATCTCATGTTAGATGAACCCTGCAAGCTACTTGTTCACCACTGTTGTAGTCTGGTATTGAACTCACAACTCTAAGAGTCAAGTCAGGAACTAACAAGGTCTATATTCTTAAGGACACATAGCCCAGTGGATATAGACTTCCAATCGAGGCTTTACGCAAGGAATGAGAATTATATACCCCAGTAATTGTAATAAAGGGTTCGGTTCGAAAATCCTAGCACCTGAAGAAGGCCGGAGCGTACAACGGCCAAAACGTCGGACAAATGGCAACAAAGATGAGGACAATAGTTCGAAAAATGTAAATACTGTAAATACTATCTCATCTCAGAAATATAGACAAATATTGTCTTAGTCTATCTTAGAAAATCTTCAATAATGACAATAGAAAAAGAACTTATAAAAGAACTGAACACTTTTATATGTTTAATGAAATTTCAACTATAAAATTTTGTAAAACATCCTTTCACAAAATTTTATATTTGAAATTTCATTAAACATGAAAAAATATCCATCTGATTACTTTCATAAGTTCTTAATATTAAACTGATGTTAATTTTTTTTCTTTTTCCAGTGGAAATTTATTTATCAAATTCAAGTGTAACTTGCAAAATGTTTTTTCTTTCTACCATTAAATAAATCAATATGGAAGACAAACGAGAAGTATTGGAGATTTTCGCTCATTTTTAGGCTCCTTTTCTTCTCCCATACTTGTTATGCTAGGAAATAAGCTAATTGCAACGGCGTTTTTGTTGATATTGTTCACTCACCACTTTTTTTTAAATTTCATCGCTTTCATCCCCACGCTTTTCTACAGACAGTTATCTTCCAATTCATGTCCAACTGAATTTCTTTATCTTTTCCTTCTATACCGAGTCCTTGTTATATTCAACTGTGTCTTCGTACAACTCGCGGATGTTGACGTCGAAAAATTCAGGGGAGGTAACTCTATCGATTTTGATTATTGTAAATTGTGTAGTGCTTTTTGGTTCACTATATAAATAAGAAAAAATCAATCGTGCTTTTATAATTCTTTTTAGTTGTTGTTTTTTAATTATTGCTTGTCCATTTGTTTTAGGGTGTGGCTCTATTATGTTACTTTTATGCTCATTATTATCTTGCCTCCTTAAATATGCGCAATTGTCGCATTAGGAATGTCCAATTATCACTTATCATGTTGCATGTTTCGATAACAGTAAACTATTCAGACTTTAAACACGGATTATTTTAATTATTATTACTATTATTATTATGTGCTTCATCTCATTAGAACGTGAGCGAACATAGCTCTCCACAATTTTCTTTCGTAATTCTAAGTAAAATCAGTCTATTTGTATTTCTCTCAGTCCCTAATTTAAGAATAAGTATCTTTTTTGTTCCCATTTTTCTTAAAACTTCATTGTTGTGTCCATGGTAACCTCAGCATCCTTCTGTAGAATCACATCTCTTCACCTGTTAAGAGAGTGTCAAACATTAACTGCCATATAGATAGATTCATATTACTTCTGTATTTTTCACTATATCAATCAAAAAATCAATCCTGCTTTTATATATTTTTTTTAATTATTATTTGTCTACTCACGTGCGTTGTGGTGCAGTGGATATCGGCTCAGCGAGAAATCTGAGAGCCGAGTTCGACTTCCAGTTGAATTCGTTGCATTCACATACGTGCAAATACCCTTGAGGAAGGTATGAATCCGTCGCTTCTCCCTCCAGCTATGGGTTAAATAGCGGAACAGATTGAGTTCTATAGCCATGGTTGGCAACCAGTCTAACGCAGATGGCAACCTAGCGCGGAAAAACGTCTCTTGACTGGGCACTGTGTCAGGTATGGCACTTGACTGACTGCTTGTTTTAAGATGTAGCTCTATTATGTAACATTTGTGTTCACATTCATCTTTCTTTCAATATATCCTTTGAGTGTCATGATTTCGAAGACATTTTTTCTCATTATGGTTTGGAGAAATTTCAACTGTTTCTTTCTGATTCTAAGGATAAATATCGTTTTTACTCTCATTTTCTAAAAAGAACTTCTTTGTTCCGACTATGGTATTCTCTGCATTCTTCTGTAGAATCCCATCTCCTCTTCATCTGAGAGGAGATTGTCCAGCATTTACTGCCGTATGGATGGATTGATATTTCATAGCATTTCAGTCTGCTTTCGTGTATTTCTAACACAATTTTCTTGTTCCTTAATACTTTGTTTAGCTTCAAGAAGGTGCTTTTCACTCTTCCAGCGCTCCTTCGGACTTTCGTGTCACATTTTCCGTCGTCTGTTAAAACACTTACCAGATAGAGTTCTGTACTTGATTCTGACGTCTCCAATTTGTAATTCGCATTTTAGGCTGTCCTTCTTGCTAACGACTATAAATAAATTATGTCTTCTTACAGATAATGGTTAGTCTTTTCTTCGCACTTTCATCACCTTGTTCCCTGAAGCCTTTTATTTTATATACCATTAAATATTTTTTCTGCCATCAAGAATTTTATAAACTTATAAATAGATAGGTATTAATTGTTTGAAAAGATATTCCCTCTGGAAGAGGTGTGGTCCTTACAGTTGGTGATCCGTCATTTCTAAAGAAATCATATGCCTCCTGCCTTTCATGACTGGTTAATGTGTCGGGCAGTAAGCATTTTTCTATAAGCTCCAGTGGTAGGAATTCGAAATTATCATTCGAAATGCAACTATCTTAAAGCTGGCAAGTCCTCCCCACTTGACTCAATACATTCTTCTTTTAATCGTTTTTCCTACCTTGTCTTGTAATTATGATAAGATAATGTATTATTAAATGTAGATTGATACGCTAATGACACAGAGTTGATGGTGTGACATGGGAAGAAAATTACAGGACCTTATAAACAGGGATGTGAAAGAAAGCGATGAAAAAGAATTAACCAACAACTACAAGAAGACAAAAAGTATGATCAGCAGAAAGAGAAAAAGCCTAAAATGCGAGTTACAAATTAGATATATCATCATTGAGCTAGTACCGAAGTTTAGTTTGAGTTTGAGTTTTGTTTAACGGCATATCAATCTCTGTGGGTTATTTAATGCCAAAAAGGTGGGGTTTTAAGATTATTTTCTTTTAAGGTTTGGTATATATATTTTTTTAATCATATCACCCCGAGCAAGGCGGTAACGCCACTGATGTGCAGGGGACTACGTAAGAGTGAAAAGATTGGAAAAGAGAAAGCCGGAAACCACATCCTAAACAGGGAACAAGAGATGATCCTCTACACCTGTTCAATAGACGTGGGTGGAAAAAAAAAAGAAAAGTGAAAAGATTAGAAAAGAGAAAGCCGGAAACCACATCCTAAACAGGGAACAAGGGATGAGCCTCTACACCTGTTCAATAAACGTGGGTGGAGTGTGAACCGGGCGATAAAGTTGATTTAGTCAGATTTTAATTAATTTTTTTGTTTTAATTCTTTTTATTTTAGAAAACTGAAAATGTCTTCTCGTTTTGTATTCAAAATTGTTTTGCTGAGAATAATTTTTTCCTTCAAAAATGTGTTATGGTAATAATTTTTTCTTCAAAAACATATTTTTCTATAAAAGTCTATTTTTATTTATATATTTCTATAGAAGTTTATTTTTCTACTTTCATAGTGTTTTGACTCCAGTTTGGGGGTTAACTATTTGCCCATACTTTGGATCCTAACAGGTGCTACCACTCCGGGTCAGAGTGGACCTGGGAACAACAGCAATTAAGAGATGCCTCCATGCTCCTCACAGCCTCCCAATCAGAGGCCTTGCTGAAAGCGAAAGAAGCCTACCAAAAGCTAATCAAAGTGCTTAGAAACAGACGAATTTTGTTAGAAACAAAGAAAAGAGTTCTATGTGATATCTATCCGCTTATATGGCAGTGAACGCTAGACAATCTTCACACAGATGAAGAGAAAAATGGACGTAACAGAAATGTGGTTCTGTCGATAGATACTGAGAATTCTCTGGACGGAGCGAGTAATCAATGAGGAAGTAAATGACAACCGATAGCCCATATATACTCAGTATCAAGAAAAACTGTTGAAATTACTTGGACATATAATAAGGAAAGAAGGCTTGGAGAGTTAATCCTCACAGGGCATACTGAAGGTAAGAAAGAGAAAGAGGAGTGATGCCAGTTATTACCAGACTAGCTTATTAGACTTAAAGCCATATCACGTGGGAAAAACGGTTCCCGTACGATTACCGAAGTTAAGCAACGTTGATCTTGGTCAGCATCTAGATGGTAACCGCTTAGAAATACTAGGAGCTGTAAGCCTGGATGTGAGAGTGGTGTAATGGATAACAATTCGGAATTGTAAATTGACGAACCGAGTTTCAATTCCAGTTGAGTTCGTTATATTCACGCGAAATGTATCAATTTATTTCACACCAGCTATGGATTAATTAGTACAACTAAATCACTTCTTATCTTATGTGCCATGTCTTTTCAGGTAGCTGGCGATCATGGCTTTCCACATCTCCCTGTCCCTGGTGGCTCTGAGCACGCCTTCTTCTGTTACACCATGCAATCCTCGTTCTGTCATCCACCTGATCAGGTCCTTCAAATATGTTATCCGCTGCTTTCCCCTGTCTCTTTTTTCCTTTATCAGGCTTGTTAGTATCAGGTTCTCCAAGCCCTCCTTCCTCATAACATGTCCCAGGAACTTTAGTTGTCTCTTCCTGATGCTCAGTATTAATTTCCTTTTCGTTTCCATCCTTTCCAAAACCTCGTCATTGCTCACATCTCGGTCCATGATATTTGCAGCATCCTTCTGTAAAACCACATTTCAGCTGCTTCAAGTTTTTCCTTCATCTTCGAAGATATTGTCCAACATTCACTGCCATATTGAAGAACCGACATCACATAGCAATCCAGTACTCTCCTCTTTTTTCTAGCGAAATTGTCCTTGAGTACTTTATTCAACTTCTGGAATGCTTCCTTCGCCATGCCAATTCGCTTTCGGATCTCTGTGTTGCACTTTCCGTCTTCTGTTAGAACACTTCCCAGGTATTTAAATTGTTGTGCCACTTGATTTTAGTGTCTCTTACCTGTATTTGGCATTTTAGGGTGCCCTTTTTGCTGATGACCATGCATTCGGTTTTCTTGCAGTTTGTTTGTAGTCCTTTCTTGTCACTCTCTTCAGCTACCTTCTGTAGGAGGTCTTGTAGTTTTCTTTCTGTGTCTGCTATCAGCACTGTATCATCTGCGTACCTTATATTGTTTAACTCTTAAAAAGTCCTTCCATTCTATTACTATTTTCTGGCTTTAAATAACCTGCAAATTTTGATAAGGTATATAAGACTAATCAACTTTGTCAGTGACAATTTATCTTCCACTCTACAACCATTTTCTCACGGACGAAACGACGCAAACCTCTCGCTTCTCTATCGCTATTGCCATAGAGAGTGTTCAGACGAACCGCATTCACAGCTAGGATCTGCCATGCCAAGCCCATTGTAGCAAACTCATTCCCTTTGTATTCTATTAATGAGAAGTAAGTTCCACTCGACCAGCTTCTTTCTGTGAACCAATGCTCTGTGGAACCGATTCCCAAGAGATTGTTTTCCCGATCACTACAATTTTAACCTGTTGAAGTCTATACTTAACCGTTATCTCCTTCACATCTTCCCATAAACTGTCTCTTACTTTGTAGCCCTCTATCTAGAGTGGCTCCTAGGCCTTGTACTGGGGCCAGAGGAGGCGACGGCATCCAGTTTTAGGAAGGTATCCAGTCAAAGAGTAAAATAAAAAGTTTTTTTGCTTTTTTGCAGATAATACCAAATGTAACTGGACAAAAAATAACATAGTTCATTAATGGCAGTAAATAATATAATACGATGATGCATATGTATCCAATATGATTTCTTGTAAACCCTAGCTGCTTTGCCCTATTGGCACTGCTTACAATATACCGACTGCGTCCTCTACTAAAGAATATCACCCACTCCGAAAAAGGCCAACCTTCAGATACTCGCATAACAAAAATCTAATGACATTTACTTTTTTTATTCAAGTGCATACTAGACAGATTATAAGTATTTTGCTTATTCACGTATATAAAGGACATTTTGCTTATTCGCGTATATAGAGGACATTTTGCT
>JBBBDQ010001470.1:742500-812500 GCA_037127315.1 Ascarosepion bandense
GGGGGAAAGACAGGAAGGAGTGTGAACCGGGCAATAGACGAACCTATCCACTCTTAATGAAAACAAAATATAACTGCTCGGCTTATACATTGATAATTATTTACTAAGCTTGGCATAGAACGACACATGATAAAATTATAGGGCACCCAGTGAGAATCAAATTCACTTGTATAATAGTGATGAGCGAGACAGAAAACGATGGTACTACAGTAAAGTTCTCCTACAAATCACATCGTAGACAACATCTCGATAAAGTGATTGAGAATGAGAAAGAGACAATAGAGAAAAAAGAGTTCAT
Source organism: Ascarosepion bandense (assembly GCA_037127315.1). Classification (NCBI taxonomy): domain Eukaryota; kingdom Metazoa; phylum Mollusca; class Cephalopoda; order Sepiida; family Sepiidae; genus Ascarosepion; species Ascarosepion bandense. The sequence continues at coordinate 742,799 of JBBBDQ010001470.1, forward strand.
TGATTTGCTTGTTTGTTTGTTTAGGGTCATCAATGCAGAAATTTAATTTTCTTGGGAGCATTAATAATTTTTTTATAAAAATGTATTGCTGGTTATATATTTTCTGTTCCAAAAATGCATTGCTTGTAACTTTTTCTTTTCTTTTTTTTTTTTTTTCAAAAACGTATTACTGGTAGTATAGGTACTACCACCTGACGTCAGGGTAGACCTGGGAACAACAATAATTAAGAGGTGGTTCCACGCTTTTCAAAACTTCCCCATCAGAGACCTTGCTGCCGGATGTAGTTTATCGTCATACCCAGAACGAGAACTTATTGAAATGATTAATGCTAAAGAAAATATTAGCCAGTTGAAAAAATTAATTGCAAAAAACTGTTATGGGGAAACACACCTATTCCTCAGATAATGGACTCTCCCTCATATATAAATAAGAGTTAACAGGAAGTCCATAGGCGGTTTTTTTAGACTTCTATTGGAGTTTAATAGCACTACTAGGCAGTTGATATTAGTCGGCATTTAGCCGAATACTAAGGAGTTAGCTTTCAGTGGAAGATTACCAAGTTTCTAACATTTTTGAGTACGTTAAGTCGATTAGCAACCGACATAGCACGATTATAACCTTCAGTGCGCAAACTACTCCACAACAAAAACTCTAATCAGATACAAATTGATAAACTTTAACTTTTCTTTTATAATTTCCAGAAAATGAACTCATAAAAAATTCAGACGTTTCATAATAAATCCACTGATATTTAGCCAATTTAAATTTGAACGACAAACTGCCAATAGAGATAGGAAGACCTTATTACTTCAACTATCCAAATGAAGTGGAACTAACGGTCTAGAAACCTTTGTTGTTTTGTTTTTGTTTTGTTTTTTCTTCTATATTACATGATTTCAAATATGTTACTTCTGAAACTGGAGTAGAATACCTTAAAGTGCCATAAGTTTTAACTATCGCTCGCCTTTGGTGTCTGCGGACGGAAAGTTGAACAGCGTGTCCCAAACATTGTTCTGGCTTCTCTACCGCCATTTTCAAGGAAATTATATTCTGTTCCAGCAGAATGTCTGCTACATAACGACTGTACTCCTAAAAATATTTTGCACGACACTTGCCAACTTATCTGGTCAGTTTGATCTGTCATCCATCGAACACCAATGAAACATGATAGGAGGAGGTCTGACTCGTTCAATTAGCCCAGCTGTTGCCGTTTTATAGCAACAGGTACAAAAGATGTGAAATAACGCATTGCAAAATGGTATTCGCTCTCTGTATGAATGCATGAAAGTACAAGCCTTTGTTAACGTCTAAAGACGATAACACCGGTCGACATTTTCTTTCAACCCAAATGTTGTTGGACAATAGGCACGTTTCTGAGATATTTTTTTCACGTTGAATCTGAAAATCAAGTCCATTTTACCCCATCACATCACTTTTTCTCAGTACAGATTATTTCTATTTTCAGGTTAGAATAACTAAACATAAAAGAAAAACTATCCCAATACCTTAAGGAATGCATTTTCGGCATTTTCAGATCAGAAAAGTTTTCAGAAAAAAAGTTCTCATCTGCAGAAAATGAATCGCCTACCTGTTAAATTTTATCCCCATGAAGTATTATTTTTGATGAGTACAGAAGCACTTAACGGCATGCCAAAAAGCGAACAAATTGCTTTCAGTTGTGTTAATAAGCACCAGGAGGTCAAACTGCCCGGTATTGTGGAACACTGCGAGACTGCCAAAATAGTTTGATATTTCAGTCATTTAATAGGTAGATATTTAGGTCTGAAAAAGCAAGCAGTTTTATACATGCTAAGTTTACCTTCGTTTGCCCCAAGACCAAGAGAAAAAATCAAATGAAAAAAATCAGCATTCGAAAAACTGGCTTTTGCCGAACCTCAAATAACAATAATTTAAATAGTACATAAGTTTTCCTATTGTACGGTTCACACTGCTCTCGGATCTTTTGAACAGGAATAGAGGTTTATCCATTGTTTCTGATTTTGGATTGGTTTTCCGGTTCTTTCTAAAGCATTTTCCTTCTTTTGCAGTTCCGGTGACTCATTGCCTTGGCTGGTGCCTCATACTCTGAAACCCTCTACCCGAGTGGCTCTTGAGCCTTGTACAAGGTAAATATCATTTTTAATAGACAACACTTCCAATTTAAATGGTTAGATATAAACGTAAGTTCTATGGTAACAATTTCTTCTTTCTCATTTCTAGCTTGCGGAACCTTTCCGATTGGTTACTTTCAAGTCGAGTTTGATTTTTAAAAATCTAAATGCAATGTCAGTAATTATATTATGTCTTCTTATCTCAGTTCTTTTATTGTCCTTGTTCCTCATTTTTTTTTCTTTTAGAATTGCTGCGTTGTGGTACAGTGGATATCGGCTCGGACCGAGAAACCGGGGAGCCGAGTTCGAATTCCAGTTGAATCCATTGTATTCACTTACGCGCAAATACCCTTGGGAAAGGTATTAATCCGTCTCTTCCTTCCAGTTATGGGTTAAATAGCAGGACAGATTGGGTTCTAAAGCCTTGGTCGGCAACCAGTCTACCGTAGAAAGCAATGGCAACCTACTGCGGGATAATCTTCTGCTCAGTCAGTCATGTCTCTTTCGAGACGTGATCGCCCAAGCGTGTATCACGTATGGCACTTAACTGACTGAACCTCGCTGCATCTTAGTAACTTTATTACTTTACTTGGGGTGAAATGATTAAAAAACACTCTCTATGCCACCAAACAGTCCTAAACCTTACTACTTATTTTGTTTATTCCTGTGCTTCAAGCTACAACAAGCAGCTTTACACGCAAAGATTTGATTCACGCAAATTACCGAACTCCTCATAATTATGCATGTTTGCAGAAAACATCAATACAGGGCGTAACTAATACATCCATATCTTATTGATATACGAAGTGGACATTAAATTAGCAAATCAGTTCAAGAGGTACCGATTCTTTGTTCGTCTTCTTGCCAGTGACCCTGAATAGCTGACCCCTCTCTATCCAACATTGATTCCCTTATGGGAACGTTGGCGGCTAGAAAATCCCACACAACTCCATTTATTCTATCCATCAAATTGACTACAGATTGAAGCACTCTTTCTCGGTGGGTTTCATCCAGATTCCACTATTTCAAGGGCTTTTTGCACTAAAAGCTGCTATTATATTTGATACACCAAAGCTTTTTCCTCGATGATGATATTTACTTTCTTACAATTATCATTATTACTACCTTTTACTTTATCGTTCAATCTCATTATCTTTTTCTCCCTTTAAAGTCATTTAATTAATCTTACCTGGAGCCTAACTCCCTGGTCTATAAAATTACTAGTGAGTGTTCTAGCAACCCTTTGTTTACTGTTTCTAATATATCTCACTTTTCTATATTTTCATCCTCATAATCAGTCCCTCGGTTGTGTCAATCGTCGGGGGTGGGCAGAAGAAACACTTTGATTCTGCTTACTCATGATCCGTTCAATAGTCTTTCAGATAGGTTGGCGGTGCCAATCTCCTTTCCAATCTCTTGATCGACAGTCGTAGACCACAGAATATGATTTGAGTCGCACTCTGTCCTAAGGTATTGATTTTAGAGTTGTTTTACTTTTAGACTGGTTTAAAACCCAATCGCTCCCACTATTTACCCATAGATGAGGTGAAGAGAAGAGATGGATTCATACATTTCCCAGAGATAAGCTCATAAGCTCATAAATTAATGTAATGGACTCGACTAGAATTCGATCTCGGGTTTTCAAATCCTTAAACTAAGCCGATATCCATGATCCAACTTTGCCTCATTTACCAATCAAATTATATTTTTAATGTGCCTTCTTCGTTTTCTTATTCTTCTTTGTGCCCTCTCTATTCAGTGTGTGGGCGATCATGGCTCTCCACTGACTCCTACCGCTTTTACCCATCGCCAAGTTTCCTGCCCTGTCATCCATTTCTTCAATCTCGTCTCGACCGCAGCATTCCCTCATCTTGCTTGTCCTTGATATGCTTTTTAAGGGTTAAGTTCTCCAAGCCGTTCTTCCTCGTTATGTATCCAAGAAATGTCAGTAGCTTCTTTCTAATTCTAAGTACAAATATCCTTTTTATTCCTATTTTCCTTAAAACTTATTCGCTGCTTACACGCACTGTCTATGGTATTCTCAGTATCCTTCTGTAGAATTACATTTCTGCTGCCTCAAGTTTTCTCTTCATTTGTGGGAAGATTATTCAGTACATAGCTTAAAATCAACCAATCATAGTGTACATCGTTATATTCCGATGATGTTCGTTCGAAATTTCAACTATCTCTTCCTGGTGTTAAGTATAAGTGTTCTTTTGTTTAGATTTTCTCTAAAGTACCGTCGTTACTCACATGTTTGGCTCATGGTATTCTCAGTATCCTTCTGTAGAACCACATTTCTGCTGCTTCAAGATTCTTTTCCGATTTCCAATTCCGAGATTTATTTATTACCACCACCGGGGCCTATCCAAACCTGCTACTTCTGGTATTTCCAAGCGGCCACCCATCTCGGTACTGACCAGGATTAACGGACGAGAACTGGTGATTTAACATGATACGACCGTAACTACACCCCCCTTATTATTTCGTGGTGCCGTGCCGTGCTTATCTATCTATCTATCTATCTATCTATCTATCTATCTATTTCTCTACCTATCCATCTATATATATATATATATATATATATATATATATATATATATACTAGCAGTATAGCCCGGCGTTGCTCGGGTGTAATGAATGCTTTAAAACTAATCCATGGTCCTGAAGCTCAGACTTTTTGGACGTTGGTACGAAATACTAAAAAGCAATAGTTGTTTCCAGTTAAAGTAAAATCGTAGACGGAAAGAAAAATGAATGGATGTAAGTCAAACTTTGATTTCCTTGTATCGATATCAAATAAGATTTTTCGTCGTAAACTGAATTTTGAAGGCTAAATAAGTCCTCTGAGTAAATGGTATCATGGCTGAGACTAAGAACTACAATTATACCTATTTAGAGCCAAATCTGAAGCAAAAACTAAAATAAAAGAGCTGAAAAAATACAGGCAGATAAACACACACACACACACACACACACACACACACAGCTTGCCTTTATATATATATATATATATATATATATATATATATATATATATTATCGATTTTCTGCACTATTGTAAGAACTGCAACCTTGAAACTTCTTAATATCGTTTCTTATGTCTTTGTCTATGAATGTATCAAATTTGCTTAAAATCGGGCCACTCCTTCTATAAACCGATTTTTTCGATTTTCGATATTTATCGGGGGTACCTCGACACAAAACCTAGCTAAGAACACTCGCAGACGCTTATAGTACAACTGTATGAATTTTCAAGAAAATCGGTTCAGCCGTTTCGGAATCTATAGGTAACGGACACACACACACACACACACACACACACACACAAACACACACACACACACAGACAAATACCATTTTTAAATAAGTTTATATATATATACTCTCGCTAGTCGATAGACCACTATAGAAAGGGGGTAGATTTCATAAAAAAAACTTACTACTTTGGGCATTACGCTACGTTCTTTGGGAAATGAATTGAACGCAGTTCGGTTCGACTATCAAACTGAACGCTCTCAGTTACAAGGGTTTGTTTACAGCCTATGAATAACATGCTATGAAAGCAGACTTTCCCTTCCGCGCGCAGATAGCGCCGTGGAAAGATATCCGTCTGATGCCAAATCAGTCGAATTTCGATCCCGGCTTGAAGTAAACGGTCAATCTAGCTGCGCTGAAGAAATGTGATACAGCGAAACAGGCTTTTCTGCAGATTATATATATATATATATACTTTTATTTCTATCTATCTCGTTTTTTTCCTATCTATCTTTCTATCGATAGCACCAGGCAAAAGTTTACAGTACATTACAAAAAATGTTTCTTTAGGTATTTCTAACATTATTAATGAAACTTTTACTGCCAATAATAAATATGTTTAGGCCTTTAAAAAAAATAATCGATAAAAATATTCCACGAAGAAAAACGAGTATTTAATTATGCAAAAGTTTACAATGCATTGATTAAATCATCTATTAATATTTTTTCGTAGCGTAACAGTCATTCTTGATTGCAGCATGTAGACGTTTAGAGTAGCCCCCTCCCTTACGAATTTCTTCCATATTTCTTGTCTAATATTTTTCCATTTTTCACGGAAGAAATCTTTTAGTTTACGCAGGTTTTGCGGGTTCCTTCTTTGAATTCTCATTTTCAGCTCTCGCTAAAAATTTTCACTTGAATTAAGACCTGGAGATTCACTTGCCCATTTTAGATTGTTTATTCTATTTGAAATTAACCATGAAGTTAAATTCAAATAATTTTGCACTATGTTTAAGTTCATTGATTTGTTGAAAGATCCTACTTCATTTCAAGCCCAGTGAATGTGCAGTTTGACGTAAATTTATCTCCACAATTTCCCTAAAATATGCTCCATTCATTCTCCCTTCTATTATTTCAATTTTCTATACACCTTGGAAACTAAAGCAACCCCAGATCGTTACTGATTAGCCTCCAACTTTTACCGTTAGGATAGTATTCTTCGACAAATATTCAGTACCCTTCTTTCTCCAGATCTTTGCTATAGCATTTCCGTCAAAAAGTTTAATTTTCTTTTCGTCTGATTAAAGTAAATTTTCCCAAAATGATGCGGTTTTAATACAATGCGCGTTTGCAAAATCCAGTCTAGCAAGAACGTTTTTTCGCTTAAGTGTTTCTTTTCTTAATGTCCTCGAAAAAATATCGGATCGACGAAGTGAACAACTAATTGCGTCCATCCTCAATTTTACTCCACTTACTTCTAGTCCTCTCCGAAGATCTTTAAGCGTAACTTAGGTCTCGTTGACAATTTTTTCGCCAAAAATCTTGCCGTACGTTACATTACCTTTCTAGGACGACTAGAGCCTTTTTGGGACGAATGGAACAACACGTTTTCCAATAACGAACTGTCGCACCAATTGAACAAAATGGCACATTTAACTGATTAGATATCTTCCAATAAGCAAGTTCATTTTTATGAAGGTCAAAAATACGCTTACGGAGGCCTTGATCAATTACTCTGCTTTCCCCGATTTTGTCAATCAGTGGGGCAGATTAAGTCCGTATCCAACAAGAATCTTTCACTTGATGATACAAGCATCAAATTTGGTATACTTGTGCTCCAGGACCCATTCTCTCAGGAAATTACGTTACTCTCGTTGAAAAACAAAATAACCACCATTTTTCAAGATGGCCGTCTCTTACAAGAAGTAAAAGGCTATTTATTGCTAAATGTCTATAAATAAGAACATGCTACTGATCCAAATGTTAAACAGATTGTATTTTGACTGAAGGAATATATTTTGGCACATATTCGAACATAGTTACTAGCTTTCAAGATGGCGACCATTGCATGATTTAAAATCAATATTTTTGTAACTGCCTTAAAAAATTATCACAGATATTTTTGTGAAACATCTGTGGTCAAGTACTGAGGTGATGCGGTCAAGCTCTGTTACAATATGTAAATAAGAGTGATGTTGAAGCACAACCAGGGAACACTGGGGACATCACTGCTGTGAGACTCAGCATGGGGTGTAGTGTCGGCTTATAGTGTACTACTTGTAGCTAAAATTTATCTAATCTCCAAACTACTAGTATAATTGAGTGTCCCAAATGCCATCAAATAAGCTCCTGTATATAGTTCAGCTAGAAGTATAGCTAGTTGTAGTAGTACACTATTATATAGCAGGCGTTGGAATTGGCAGTATGTGTCATCGGGGGAGAGCCGAGTCAAGGATAACGGGGCTTCAGTTACCCGAATCTTGGACATTTAATTAATAATGGTTATAGAAACTTTAATTTTCAGGTAGGCGTAGCAATTTGTTTTTTTTTGTTGTTTTTTTTTTTAATCATATCACCCCAAGCAAGGCGATAACGCCACTGATGCGCAGGGGATACATAAGAGTAAAAAGAATGGAAAAGAGAAAGCTGGAAACCACATCCTAAACAGGGAACAAGGGATGAGCCTCTTCACCTGTTCAATAGACGTGGGTGGAGTGTGAACCGAGCGATAGTTTAGTCTATCTACTCCAATTGAGAAAAAAGAAAAAAAAGAAAAGAGTGAAAAGATTGGAAAAGAGAACCGGAAACCGCATCCTAAACACGAAACAAGGGATGACCCTCTTCACCTGTTCAATTGATGTGGGTGGAGTCAGCCACATAAAATAAACTATTTCTATAAAAAAAGGTTTTTGAGTTAAAAATTTTTAAATAGAAGAACCAAATTTTTCCAATTTATCGCCAAAATTCAAATTAAACGATAAGCGTTATCAGTAATACACATTATCAGTAATAGGCTAATATAAGTATTAAACTTCATTTTTTGCATAGTCATCTAGATAAATTTTCGGGTAATTGCGGTGATGTGAGTGATGAGCAAGGAGAACGATTTCATCAGGATATCAACGCAATAAAAGAGCGATACCAAGAACGATGGTACAAATGAATGATGGCTGACTACTGCTGGGGTATCAAAAGAGACTTAAATAGTATTAAACATTACAGACAACCAAGAAAGAGAATTTTTTACCAAAGTTCTTATGCTCACGAAGATTTTATTTCTGGTGTTAGTTTATTAAATGATTTGATGAAAATAGTTGTTGGTCTTGGTATATTTAATCGTGTTATTTTTAAAAGTTAGGGTCCGATTGTTTTTGAAAAAATAGTATTTCTCAATAAGCAGACCAATATTTGTTAATTTAAATACGAATTGAGAGGTTTTTATGATTGAGAAATATTACAATCGGTCAATATTATATATACAAAAAATAATGGAAAATAATACATATTTTTGTCGAAAATGAGGGACTTTTGTACAGCAAAACGGTAGCTAATCAAGAAAAAATATGGTCATTTTCAGATTCAGTCCTCAAATTAACTAAAAAAAGTTGTTTGGTGTCTCGGCACCATTTCATTTTTTCTTTCTTTATTTTCTTTTTTGACCAGTATTAATCTTCATTTTTTTCTTTTCGCAAAATGTTGCTCTAAAAAAAGCCTGTTGTTATTTAATTCTGGCGATATGATCACAGTTTTAATAATTACGATTTATAGTACAGAAATGAACTTTTCTAACTCAAAAACATATTTCGATGCATGAAACGTTAAAATAGCATCATTCTATCAAAATTTCGCTCAAATACAGATTCATACCACTTCAAACGGCAACCATCTTGAAAACTGGTGGCCATTTTTTTTCAACGTGGGTTACGTACCTTATAAGAAAACAGGTTCCGGAGCTCATGTAAACCAAATTTGGTGCTTGTACTACCAAATGAAAGATTATTTCAGTCACCTGCTGCACTGTGCTTAAAGGACGGATGACGGAAAAGAATGACGCAATATTTTGAATCATTTCTAAACGTAATCATAAAATTAATCTGGAACGTTCTAAAAAATAACCACATCCTCATTTGGAACATTCTAGTAAAAGTTGAATAACTTTTAAATAAAAAAAGACGTTGTAAATAAAAAAAATGTGTTACAAACTTTTGAGTTAATAAATATTGGTTTTTCTTTGTGGGATACTTTTTTTTGGAAGTTTTTTTTAATCTGATTATTTGACTGAATACATAAATGTTCTACGAGCATTAAAATTTTCAGCAATATCACTGTGATAAAGATATCTAAAAATCTATCTCTCATTCTATTCCTATCTATCTGTCGATATATATATATATATATATATATATATATATATATATATATATATACACTAATTATTATACATAGTATCCTACATCCGTGGCACAACTTGGAGTTTCACGTGTTAAGCAATCATCAGGTGCATATTATGAACTAATTAATATCTCAGTTTACATCGAGCACTGTTTTATTAACACCTGAATAATATATTAATACACGTGTGTATTCCCCCTATGCATATTTATTAATTCACACAACTATATATATATATATATATATATATATATATATATATATATATAATTCTATTCCTATCTATCTATCTGCTTCTTTTTCTTAGTGTTACTAAATCAAATTAGTAAGTTTTTATATTTTTGGGGGCAATCTCTGAAAGTTTAAACCCAATTGCGAAACTCTTACGCCTCTCCGCTCTTTCGCCTTATATGCCGTTATATTCAAAGATCGTTCAAGGTTATGGATGACTCACTTCTTTCCCATCGAAACACAAGAAGTCAGTTTCAGTTTAAGTGAACTTGAAGTGATTTAATTAGCTTCTTGAAGGTGGCTTGTTTGCGTTGACAGACGATGAAGGCCGACCAAGCATGAAAGTGATGGACGCCTTCCGATGTGTCAGTTGGCCGCCTGCCTTGAAGGTTTCGGAAATTTGAGACTGTCTCTGAGACACAACAGGCCACGTGCTTGTTGACTACGCATGCGTGAATCAATACACATATATAAAATGCTGAAAGCCTTTAGCGTATTACTAAAGATGTTTTTGTACATTAAAACCAATTCGTGGATGTGTTCATCTATGAATAGATACAATGGTGTAGATTTTTATGACATTTACAATTTGGCCCAGGGTAATTAATTCGTAGAGTGAAGTAATTGAAGAGTTTATGTTTGAAATGTATGTTTCTGTACGTGTGCGTGCATAGATGTATGCTTCTTAAAAGACGGTTATTCATTCAGTATACATACATATATATACACTTTAAGTATCTTGGATTATAAAAATCACATAGATTACCAGATATATTTATTATATAACTTATATAAAAGATTTTAGCAAATTATCTAAAATTGAAATATTACACCTCTGAGATGATCAACACCACGAAAGACTCACACAGCTGTGGAACTAAACAAATCATCTTTAGAGAGATATAAGCTATTCCAGCTCTCTCTCTCTCTCTCTCTCTCTCTCTCTCTCTCTTATATATATATATATATATATATATATATATATATATATATATATATATATTCCATGCGCCTATAGCTTAGGGAGTAGCGACTCCGACTGACACCAAATCGGTCGAGTTTCGATCAGTAAGCAAGTAGATGTGTCTAGCCACACTGATGAGCTGTGATACAGCGAAACAGGCTTGTATTTAGATTATTTATATATATATACCTGTATGTGTATATGAGTTGTGATTATGCTTCATGCTAAGATTGCTGAGGGTTTGTCTGTTTTTTCAGTGGTTTTCTGATAAAAGAACATTTTGGCAAGCAGGACTTTTGCCGTAAAGTACTCGATATCGAGATACAGATAGAGTGTTAATAGGATTAATGTGGAAGAGTTTGTCACTTAATTGAGCAGAGTTATGGGGATTTGGAAGTTTCTTGAAGGGACCATTGTGATGTCTTCACTTTTCTTCATCTGCTTATGGCATGATTCAGTTAACTGACAAACTTCTTCACATGAATCATATATATGCGTGTGTGTGTGTGTGTAAAAGTGGATACTGAGGTCAACACCAAGCGCCAACAGTCAGGAAACAGACTGTCGCCGCTTAATATTGACCATTTGACCATACTTTCAATGTTATGCATTCTTTGTTTTTGAAGACTTTTACACACACACACACACACACACACACACACACACACACACACACACACACACATATATATATATATATATATATATATATACAGTTAGGGTATTGGAGTGTTTTCAAAGCATTTCAATGTATTACTGCTCTTCGTGTAAATATAGAGGACTGCAAATTGTGAGTGTTTTTAAGTAAAATCCGATTATTACTTAAGGACATTATGCATTTGCAGCCCTCGATATTTACACGAAGAGAAGTAATTCATTGAAACTTCTTTATTGATATTTTATTGCCTTTCATTATATTAACCTTTTTTTAGCGCGAGTGAATGGATGTTCGCTTAATATATATACATATTACGGAAATTAACAGAAATCAACGAAATTGGCATTAGCCGACATATTTGAATTTTTTTTTTTTTTTTTTTTGTTTAACATTTTTTTTTTTTCATGGTTACTCGATTTCAGTAGGAAAATGCTTATTTTTTATTTATACATATATATAGTTCAACAGTATATTATAATTTCCACTAGCGTTAATCGTTTCTCAAACGATTAAATCAAATGGAAATTATTATGTACTCTTTAACTGTATATATGTACATAACAAATAAACAGACTTTCCACTCAAATACGAGTATTCATTAAAAAAATAGTAATGTTAAATAAACAAAAAATTCATATATATATATATATATATATACATATAATAAAACAACTTGTAGAACATTAAAGTAAACTTGTATTACAAAATAAATACTTTTTTACAATATAAATCTGCTTGTGTGTGTGTGTGTGTGTGTGTGTGTGTGTGTGTGTGTGTGTGTGTGTGTGTTGACTTCAGTCCCGCAGGCACATAATCTATTTAGGAGAAAACGGACATACCGGAAGTGAGCAAATTACCTGTAGCAAGCGAATGGTGAGCATTAATTATCAAGTCTGGATCGACGCAAGAAAGACATGCTCACGTTCACAGCGAGCACATCTCCACACGCGCTTGCAGACACTGGGTGTCAGACACAGACGCAGTGAAGGCTGAGAAGGAAGCAGCCCTTGTTAGTTCGTTTAATTATCTTGTAACTCGGGCAAAATTTGATTGACATCGCCAATCAAGAACAAAGAATGATGATGGTTCTTTTCAAAATAGACGCCTCCGACTTAAAAAAAAAAAAAAAAAAAATAGAAAGAAAGAAAAAAAATAAAAGGTCGGGGTTTGTATGGTGTCTGGGACATTTAACCTAACCCTGTCATAAAGATTATCGAAAGATGCACTGTCATTTCTTATTACATGAAAGAACAACAAGCAAATAAATACGATCTAATTTCTTTTAGGGAACACATTTCTGAAAAATGTTTTGCGAGTAAATATTTTATTTTTGATCCGTTAAAATCTTTTTAAGTGTATCTCTCGAGTTTGTTTATTAAGTATGATCCAACACCATTATTTATTAATAAAGACTGTTTTAAATATGCTTCACTAATAACGGCTCTACATATTTTGCCTATTTTACTAAGGTTACGTTAATTTCGTTTTCTCTTTTTCCTTCTTTTATAAAAATTCCTTTAGGCTAATTAAGGAAACTAATGTATTTTGTCACATACATGACTCGTTCCGATGAAATATTTTTCACTGCTGAATAATATTTCTGCATTTCAGGGAAAAACTGCTAGAAACATAGTAACATATATAGACATTTGGAATATTTAATTCGAAGAATAACACACTGAAACGAAGTTTGAAATAAAATAATAATTTAAATACAAAAATGTTAAAAGGATAAAACGCGTCACACAAAACCTTTTTCCATTTTGTCATACTTCTGTACCCTATTTAATATTGAAAAATATATATATAAAAATATATATATATATATTGTGTGTGTGTATGCGTGTATGTGTGTGTGTGTATTTAGGCAGCAAATTCTCTTTTAGGCATGTCAGGTTAAACAAATTGCAAACATTATGTCTGCTTATTCTTAATAAAATCCGCTTGTATTCACGGATAATCTTTCTAATTGAAGCATGTAAGAAATGCGCTTTAACTTTTACAGTTAATTTTATTTTCCATTATTAAATGTTTCCAATTACTTTCGATCTTCTACCGAGATCATCTCCAGGGGTGTAAGCTGTAGTAACAAAAATAACTGCAAAACTCTGATGTTAAAAATTACTGTATTTTTTTCTTTTTGCTTAAAATGTAACAGTTGACAGTTATGCTTAGGGTTCATTAGGACATGAAAATTATCCGCTATAGATTTTTTATGTTGCAATGTCATGGTCATGCTCGTATTAAACTTACAGCCCTAAAGATGATCTCGGGAGAAGATTGATGGTGTTGGGGAACATTAGGATATGGAAAATAAAATCAACTGTAAAAGTTACAACGCATTTTTAGCATCTTTCAATTATAATACGCGAAAGGTTATCCGTGAGTATGAACGGATTTTATCAAAAGTAAGCAAATACAATGTTTGCAATTTATTTAATCCGACACACACACATACACACACACACACACACACACACACACACACACACACATATATATATATATATATATATATATATATATAATACTCCCTATATATATATATATATATATATATATAGTGTATAACGCTCTACATTTGTATCGAGCACTCTTTATAAAAGTAAATGCATGAACAAAAGGTTAATAAACCTACGAGTTCAACAACTTAGTTACAAAAACTATATATATATATATAGATATAGATATAGATATAGATATATATAGATATATATAGTAGTGTGCAAAAGCATTAGGATAAGAACAATTTTATCTTTTATGAGGAATATTGACAGAAAACGCGCAAAAAATTAATGTTAATAGAGAAAGTGATGACGTAAACAAAACAAGATTTTAACCAAAATTTCGAACGTGTTAGAATGGAGTAAAAAAATTCAAAAAATAATTAAAAAATACTTTGGTCTTTCATCTTAATAATAACATGAACATTTTGACGATAAAACTTTATTTTCGTTAAGTTTGTGGCCTTTTTCATTATGCTGTTTTTCCCGCGAAATAGTGAAGGTACCTACCTAAAACTAATTATACGAGCCGCCTCTTTAAATATGACTTTTTTTTTCTAATTATTATCAACAGTTTGGATTATTTAAACTATAAAAAAAGAGTGACATGTCTCTTGAGGTCGTATTCAATCCTGATTCTCCTCAAGTTTTTGTTTCTTCCCGGTGTTTATCCTCTTGGTGTCTCTTCTAATGTCTGTTTTTCCAACCATTTTTTTTTTTTAATCATTTCACCCCGAGCAAGGCAGAAACGCCACTGATGTGCAGGGGGGTTACATAAATGTAGAAAGATTAATTAGAAAAGAGTGAGGAGTACAAGCTAGTTAGAAAGCTGAGAAAGCAGGTGCAATGACAGATACATGGGCGGAGAGAACGTGAAGATTCTACAGGGGAGGGGAGAGATCTAGAGTCCAGTGGTTAGTAGATGAGTATTAACTTTGCATTTAAATTTCTGGAGGTCGTAGCCGTCAGGAAAGCAAGAATACGGGAGTGAGTTCCACAGGCGGGAAGTGCGAGAGAGGAAGCTGCAGGAGTAGAATTGTCGTCTGCGTTTGGCTAACCTGACTGTGAATGGGTGGGACCCAGTTGCCAGTCTGGTTGCACGGGTAAACACCTGTTGAGGAGGCATCAGTGACTTAAGCTCATCCGAGCAGAAGCCATGAAAGTATTTATAGAAGAGACAGAGGGAGGCCACATTTCGACGATGGGAAAGTGGCTGCAGACGAGTCGCCAGATCAGTACCTATCACATTACAGACTCTCCTTTGGAGCTTGTATTTACACAAACTTATTATTCTCTATTTTAGGTTATTCTCTACTTTCGTATATTCCTCTTGCCTTCAACGTGTCTTTTGAGTGTTAAATTTTTTCAAGCCCTCTTTCTTCATTATGTGAATTAAAAATTTTAATTTTCTCGTTCTCATTCTATGTATTAGTGGCCTTTTAATTTCCTTTTTTTTTTTTTCATAACTCCGCATGTATCCTTAGAGAACATGGACTATCCAGGTGTATTTCAGATAAGTAACCAGCAGTAAACAAAAAAAGCATTTTCAGGTAAGATTAAATTGGTGAAAGTGGAATGAAATACAGGAGGCAGTTGCTTGGAACGAGATGACATTAAGTGATGAAAATAGGTTGGAGAATTTGTCAAAAGGCCTACAAGGAAACAAAACAACCCATATTAAGAGACAAAAACAATGGAATTTAGGAAATAAGGTTCAGGTTCGTTGGGGTAACATTAAAAATGTTGGTTCACGAAAGTTATATAAAACTGCTGATAGCTTGTACAGTGTTAAATACATTGAATTACCGGAGTCGAAGGATGACCGAACTCTGTGACACAGATCACACGCAACAGGATAGAATTTGACTGATGAACTTGGCGCCGGGTTGAAGGACTGGCCAGCTGAAAGCCCTTATTTAAATATACTTGGACAAATGGAGACGGAACTAAGGATAAGTGTTTATCCAAAGAATCCACGAAGTCTTGAAGCGTTGCAGAAGCCCAGACATAGAGAATGGTTTTTTATATATGTGAAGATACAGAAGAATTTGTACTCGTCTCTCCCCAGGCACACTGAAGCAATTATTCATTCCTATTGAAGCTCAGAGAAGCCACACGAAATATTAACAATGAACAACAATTTCCTGAAATGAAGATTATATAATAATTTTAGATATTTTCTTATCTGTAAAAGTGTACAATGCTTGATCTAAATGAGGATTCTGAAAACATTTTCGCGGAATCGTCTCATACTTTCCTTTCTCATTTATAAACTCTGCTATGAAACATAATTCAATAAGAAAATGATTTCTATAGGGAAAATATTTCATTTGTAGAAAACGCGATGCAAAACATCCCCCCTCTTTGGTCGCTAACATTTCTAAGCTTGACTCCCATAAAGCGACAGAATTTCCGCCATCGTCCTTAAGAAATGTCTCCCTAAACTCTCTCTCTCCTCTCCTCTTATCTCCAAACTCTAAAACTATTGCCTTGCTGCTTCTTTCTTCCTTGCTTGTTCTCCTCTGTTTTTAAAACTCTCGCCCTATCAGCTTCTTACCGGTTTTTGGCAAGGTGTTCAAGGCTATTACTACTGCGATCTCACATCCAACAACTTACTCTCTGACAAGCAGTATGGTTTCCGCTTCGCCAGATCTACCGCTGATGTGCTAACGGCCATCACCGAATGCATATATCAGCCCCTTGATAAGAGCGGCGAAACTCGGACTATTGCCCTGGATATCACGAAAGCTTTTGATAGGGGTTTGGCATGATAGCTTTCTGCGCAATCTACAAGATTACGGTATAACTGGACTGTTGACTATGACTACCATAGTTTATGAATATAGAATACAGCGCAGTACGTATTCTGTTCAATGAAACAACGTCAAAAATTAATACTCACGAGTCGGGCATTCTATATTCCATTATATCGCCAATACTCGGGAAAATAGGGTCACTTTTATACACGTCGCATTGAATATTTTGAGCCTTCTGATTGGTTAACCCTTCCATTGGTGAACTATAAAATGGGTCAGCTCATGACTGGCTCACTAGTATACAACGGTACTCAAAATCTCCAACACGGACGATTGATCGATTTAATCAAATCGTTCCTGGCAAATCGTGAAAATGATGCTCCCAAATCCTTTCATATGAACGCAGGTGTCTGAAGGTTCTATCTTAGGTCCTATGCTCTTCCTGATATTCATCAATGATTTTCCTGGTGTAATCAGTCCCAAAGTATGCATCTATGCAAATGACACCACCATCTTCTCCCGCCTCAATATAAAATCTGCCATGGCTGACAAAGTAAACCTCGCTTCTACTCTTTAAAAGGAAATTAAATCTGTGATGGATTGGAATAAGAAATGACTCGTAAGTTTTACTGCTTCCAAAACGAAGCTGCTCTTCTTTAACCACCACAGAGAAGCTTTTCTACCTTCCAACAATATGGATCATTTCTACCTTCCAACGATATGGATCATGCTAGTCTCCTCGAAAACAATACACTTCGCCTCCTCGGCCTCACTCTCTCAGCTGATCTCAAGTGGAATTTTTATTAAAAATTACCAATCTAGTTAAAAATTAATAAAGACATTTGCACAGTGCTGTAAATCTAATTAATTTGAATGTTTTTGATCGATACACAAGTAAATATCCCTGTTAATTTACGTCTACCGGCCTGTGAATTCGAAAGTCTTAATAAACTGGATATACCTTCCAGAATCTAGTCTACTATGTAAATTCATTGTAAATTGTCCCGACCACACAATCCAAAATCTGATCATATGTCATGTCTTAAAATGTAAAAATAACTTTTTTTTTAATTCGTAATTTGAAGGGGGCAATCGATTGCAATATATATATATATATATATATATATATATATATATATCACTCAGTTTACAAATATAAAATAAAAATTACTTTTTAAAACACGTCGTATGAGCATATGTTGTTTTAGTTTGCTAAGGGGTATCAATTTACAATGAATTTTACAAACTGGACGCCCTATTAACTTTTATAAAATTTAATAATGCAAAAAATTATATTCGTGATCTCGAATGCTTATTCTATGGTAATTTGAAAAAAGAATTTGGAAAACAAAAAGGATTATTTCTAGTCGCACTGTTTATTGTATAATTCCACCAGAAAGGACAGTGTCGGCGAAGCAAGATTAAGTTGGATATACGAAGTCTGATCAAAAAGTATCGGAACTGGGGCTATAAAAAGAAAACTACAACACATATCAATTTAGTATTTAATCTCCTTCAAAATAATGCCCTTCTGAAGTCACACACTTTACACAGTGTCATTTCCATTAATGGACGCATTCTTGGAAGTCCTTTCTTCAGGATAGCGAGCAGCTGTGTTGGTGCATTCTGTTGAATTTCCTTGGCGTCTTGAAATCTTGTTCCTTTCAAGCTTGATTTGATTTTTCGTAAGATAAAAAGTCAGATGATGGGAGATCTGGGAATATGGCGATTGTCGTACCTGGAGAATATTGCACTTGGACACAAAATGCTGCAAAAGCCATGGAATCTCACGACCGCACTCTACACACTTCCCTTCCAAGTACTGTTATAAACAACGGAATCAAGCAATAACGTTATAACTTAGTGTGCATATGCGATAGAGTTCAAGATCTATCTGTGTCAAACGGCTTCTATAGCAACAGTCCCAATACTTTTTGACCAGCCATCGTATACACAAATTGTTTTGAAAAGATACTGATTTTCTCGACTGAATTTCATTTGTTTCTTCGTTTGATTATAATTTGTTTTTAGTTACCAATCCCAGACAGTATATTAAACAGACGAAGACGTTTATTGTAGTGAGACAGCTGGATAGCTGTGATGAGCATAGCAAGTGATTCGATTCACACTAAACGCCTTACTATTGTGGCTCCTTGCTAGACTAAGCTGAGCTTAACAAGTATTTGTATTTATCCATGCAGACGGCGACTTCTTTGTTTGTATGGCATAAACATTTGGGCGCGTAACTTTCTTGTTTTCTTGTCTTAGACTCAGGTTCCTGACAGAGTGAATGCCGCCTTACGACACTAATGAAAAAGATTAAGCGTTAATAACATGTCACCGAACCAACGGAAGTAAGTGACTCCGAAGAGCGTCAATTTGGAATGTACACCATCTATGCTGGATTTATCTACAAAAGAAAAAAAAATAAAGGAAAAACATAATTACGCGCCAGACACTTATACAATACGAATTATGTGCGTCTGTAACCCATGTTTATTTCTCACTATATATATAGTGAGAAATAAGCATAGGTTACATATATATATATGGTCCAGCAACTTTTCTTTTAAACATGTTTCGTTAAAAACGACCGACAAGAAAGATTTCATTTATTTTTATTTAATTTTTACAGTATTCTTACAGGTTTCGTTTTTGCTGGAGATATGGAACATAAAAATGTTCCATAATTTTCGAGTTTCCAAGTGCTTTTAGCCACTTCTAAAATTCATAAAACATTCTTTGTCGGTTGTTTTTAGCGAAATATATATATATATGGTTATGAGTTAATTGTACATTGCGACACGGAAATTTCAATGTTTCGAGATCATAAGTGTAAATCATCTGCACAACCAACATCAAACATTGCCTGATGATGAGAATATATCTCGAAACATAGAAATTTCCGTGTCGAAATGTACAATTAATTTATAACTATATAATTATATTAAGCTCTATAATATTTGTTATATTGAGCACTGTTCATAATAAAATAAATGCCGGGGTACTCAAAATAGTAAAACCTTTAGTTCTCTTCACTTGGAATTATATATATATATATATATATATATATATATCGTCATCTAAGGAGCTTTTTAAGACAAATGAGATTATTTTATTTTAAAATTATAAGACACTCATACGTATTTCTACTAATGGTGAAGAGGATAGGAAATAATTCTCATGTCTTCTTATCATAATTACTGGATTTGAAAGCTCTTGTTTATCATTTTAAAATTTTCGAGGATACTGAGTGATGTAATTCAGTTAATCTGTTCAATATGTGTGATGAGCGTATTGTAATTTAATAAATTTTTGACAAACAACATTTTTCTTTTGTTTATAGTTCCATTGTGCAAAATAAAATAATTTCTTATGACATTTTCTCTTTCCAAAAATGAAATCTCACTTGAAAAGAACAAGACGTCAAGGAAGTCAGATGGCGAAACGTGTCGGATAAAACTAAGTACATATTTTCCTCTTGTCTCATTTATTCACACACACACACACACACACACACACACACACACACACACACACACACACATAAATGTCTGTTTAGGATGTGGTTTCCGGCTTTCTCTTTTCCAATCTTCTCACTTTGTTTTTTTTTTTCAATTGGAGTAAATAGATCTATCTATCGCCCGGTTCACACTCCACCCACGTCTATTGAACAGGTGAGGAGGCTCATCCCTTGTTCCCTGTTTAGGATGTGGTTTCCGGCTTTCTCTTTTCCAATCTTTTCACTATTACGTAGCCCCCTGCACATCAGTGGCGTTACCGCCTTGCTCGGGGTGATACGATTAAAAAAAATATATATATATATATATATATATATATATATATATATATATATATGTTATAATTATTTTGAAATTTAAACTTATCCATTGTAGCTATGGAATTCTTTAAAGAAACACGTGTTCCGATGTAAGATAGCCAACTATAACCCACTTTTTAGCTTTAATATTTAGACAAACATCAAAAGAATTTTGCTAAACTTAATTCACCAGTACTTCAACTATTTGCCTCCACTAAAAAATGAAACAAAATTGAATGATAAGGTTAGTTACAGTTACGTCATGAACATCGATTAATATATCTCACAACGTATATACATATCTAAACGTATTTATAAATGGAACTGTGCGTGTGTCTGTGTGTGAGTGTGTGTCCGTTACCTATAGATTCCGAAACGGCTGAACCTGTTTTCTTGAAAATTTACACAGTTATACTATAATGGTCTGCGAGTGTTCTTAGCTAGGTTTTGTGTCGAGGTACCCCCGATAAATATCGAAAATCGATAATCGAAAAAATCGGGTTATAGAAGGAGTGGTCTGATTTTAATCAAATTTGATACACTCATAGACAAAGACATAAGAAACGATATTCAGAAGTTTCAAGGTTGCAGTTCTTACAATAGTGCAGAAAATCGATAATTTTTTAAAACAAATGGGGAAAATGATTTATTTTAAAAATTATAAAACGAATTAATGGTTATTCAGAAAGTTAAGGAGGTGTGGCTGGAGGAAGTTAAACAATATGATTATAGTTGTGTCTGTATTACTCAATCAAATGTGCGAATTAAGTTGAACTGTGAAGTTGAACATTTAGATCGCATGAAGGAAATTGTTGCGTTATGCCATGATAAAATGACAATTTCTAATTTGTATGGAGAAGATACATATTAGGAACATAGATTATTCAAATGTGTAGTCATTAGTTTTTGACAGCAGGTTAGATTTTAGGTTTTGTTAATTTCAATGCTTATACTACTTAATTTGTTGCAGAGGGTATATTGTTTAGGTTAATATTTGAATGAAGTAATTATATATATATATATATATATATATATATATATATATATATATATATTAGCGTTAAAAAAACAGCGTTACGTGAGCGTTCTTAAAAAAACGGTAAACGGTAAAATGAGTTATTGAAAATCGCCTGAAGACACTACTCATGGTAGAAACCTGGGTCGCGTAATAACTCGTTTATGAATGGAATATCTATCTATCTATCTATCTATCTATCTATCTCTCTCTCTCTATATATATATATATATATTGTGTGTGTGTGTGTGTGTGTGTGTGTGTGTGTGTGTGTGTGTAGCAATGCAGTTTCATTGAACACAACGGACAGGGCACTGTAATTAACCTTATTATTAAATATTGCTTGAATATAGAGTGCATAAAAACTGTCCAAAATGACCTGTTGATCCAAGCGCTTTCCAAGACATGATAAAGGATATATTTTTTTTTTGTGTGTGAATATGCAAATTTTTATGCACCTTTAGTGAGTGGAGTTTTTTTAATTTTCTGACTGCGCTGACGATGAATGTATACGAAGAGGCAAAGACGTATATCTTTTGACATATATATACGTCGGCCGCAAGCAATGAAATTTTCGTATTGACGTATAAGTACGTTCACTGCAGCGGGAGTATTAACAAGCTAGGTTTTCAAATGGTGAACACACAAAGTAAATCTTCTCTACTAAGAAGCTTGATATTACGAAATCTCTCCGTACTACAAAGGATCTAAGCTGAAAAAAAAACAGCTTAAGGTATATTAGTCGGCGTGACTGAAATCAATATTTTACTGCTACTTATAATTCTCTTTCTTGCTTCACAACTGTTTATACTTTTCCTTCCGCCACGCTGTTTCGTACTTATCAATACCGTATATTCATCATGTGAGACTAGATTTATGAACTACCAAATTCTTCTTCTTCATGTGCCGTGTCCCTTCATAACGTAGGCAATAATGGACTTCCCCTTGGCTCTATCTCTTGTCGCTCTCAAAATTCCTTCTTTTGGTATCTCTCCCAAACCTCAACCTGCCAACTATTTGATCAGGCCTATCAAGTAGGTCTCGTGCTGCTTTCCTCGGTCTCTCTTTTCTCTCTATCCGTTTTGTGAGTATTTAATTCTCCAAGCCTTCCTTCCTCATTACACACCCCAGAAATCTCATCTGTCTCTTCCTTATATAAAGTATGAGTTTTCTCCTCGCTTCCATCCTCTCCAACATCTTGTTGATAGTCGCGTGCTATGTCCATGGTATATTCAGCATCCATCTGTAAAACCACATATCTGCTGCCTCAAGGATCTCCTTCATCCTTGAGGAGATCGTTTAACATTCGCTGTCATACAGGACAAATATCACATAGCAATCTCTTCTTTGTTTCCAATGAGATTTTCCTATCTTTCAGTGCACTGGTTAGCTTTACAAATACATCCTTGGCCATGCCATTGATTCTTTGGATCTCAACTTTGCACTTTCCATTCTCTGTTAGCATTCTTCTCAGATATTTAAATTTCTTTACTTGTTTTATTTTAGTTTCTCCGACCTGTCGTTGGCATTTGGGGGGTCTTCTTTTTGCTGATGACCATACATTCGGTTTTCTAGAAGTTTATTACCTGCTCAAAAGCTTATTTCCGCCACTGTGTTTTCATCGAAGCTTTTAATTGATAACAATATTTTAGATTTATTCTCAGTTATTTAGTCCCATTACGAAACAAAAGAAGAAATCTTTCCGTCTACATTTTTGGCATAAAGAGTTACCTTCTTTTTTTTTCATACTGGTAATGCAAATTACAAATCGAAGGTTCCAAAATCAGACCGAAAATGCGACAAACAAATCCGATGAGGCATTGGGATAGCTAAAGATGTATTCCAAAATCTAAGCAGAGTATTAAGAGAAAGAAGAACTTCGTTGAAAACAAAGAAAAGACTTACGAGATAGTGTCCTACTGTATGACAGTGAATGCAAGAAGAAGTGCCTTGACAGTTGCTTCAAAAATTCTTGTCAAAAGAAGAGTCTTGCAGCAATTGAGATGTTGTTTTACAAAAGGATGCTGAGGATTCCACAAACCGAACGTGTGATCAACTGTGAGGCTTTAAAGAAAATGAAAGCAAAAATAAAACTAGTACTTAACATCAAGAAGAGATGGTTGAAATTTTGGGGGTATATAAGGACGAAGGGTGGGGCTTGGAAAATCTTATACTCACAGTTTTTTTTTGCTGTTAATGGAAAAGGCTTCTCGTCGTGAAATAATAATAATGATAGATTATCAAGCAAATATCATCATCATCCTTTCCATGTCCAGTTGTGTTCATAGGGTCGCTTTGCATCTGAGTACCTGACCAGCTTCTGCTACATGTGTGCCAATGTCTGAATTTCTGTGAAGGAATCTTCCCATCTACCCAGTGACATTGTCAATCAATTTATCGCTCTATCTATTTCTTCTTCTCTATATCTAAGATGGTACGTGGTAGACGGAAGTGATGGAAGTTTGTTGGCTCTTATGACATGTCTATACCATTGTGGTGCAGTGGATATCGGCTCGGAACGAGAAATCGAGGAGCCGAGTTATAATTCCAGTTAAATTCGTTGCTTTTGCTTATTTCCAAATACTGTTGGAATGGTATTAATCCGTTTCTTCTTCCTCTAGCTATGAGATTGGGTTCTACAGTCTTGGTTGGCAAACAATCTACCGAAGAAATTAATGGCAACCTACTGCGGGAAAACCTTCAACCTGATCAGTCATGTCTCTTTCGAGATATGATCATCCAAGCGTGTATCACGTATGGCATTAAACAGACTGAAACCATTTCAGCTTTCTCTTCTTGAAGGTCCTGTTCCTTCTTTAATGGTGTCGCACAGTGCGTCATTTGTAAAGCGGTCTACGGAAGAAATGCTGAGAATGGTTCTGTAACATTTAATTTATAATGCTTGGATTTTTACTATAATTTTGCTGTTAATATCAATATTGATGTAAAGAAAGACTGAGAACGCCAATGCACACAACACTCTGATCTTTGATTTAAGTTAGACGATTCTTACTTTTGCGACAGATGCTCTTGAAATTATCTCTATTCTGAAACATACTTCGCTGATAATCGAGCTAAGATATTTCGACTGGCATGACTTTCAGTTTTTCAACGCCGAGTTTTATCTTGCTTGAAAGTCTTTGGCTATGATTTTTTTTTCAGTCTAAATCATTGATTTCTTTTATACAGGTTCTTCACCAGACTGACGAGTTTCTCTTCTTTTGCAGCTAAAGCGTATAGGTCGTCTGCAAAGCGAAAGTTACAGATGTTACGACCTCAGATGCTGATGTGCCTTGGTGTTCCTCAAAGGCGTCAATTTTGATGCGTTCAAAAAGCATAAGGAACAGAATATAGACTTGGCGTACACTGATTGATGCGTAGAACTATTTTTATATGAAGCCGTGAAATTCTACTGGGCTACTTACTTTATTGGGCCGAGTGGTTAGAACGTTCACTTTCTCTTCATGAGACCCAGGTTGGAATCTCACTATGGACGGTTTTTCATGAATGTTATCAGTCTGACGAAGAAAAAAAAACTTTGGAAAGTGCATAAAAACCATACCACGACTTGTTGAGTGACAACTTTGGACGCCATCGATGGTTGTGCAAGCAAGAATTTACAAGTCAGCGTGACTGAGGGTTTCAGCTTGTTCAGACAGTTGATCACGCTAGATAACGCAATCTCACAGAAACTGTAGCATACTGTATAGTTGCAGCATAAACCACAGATAGGCTCTGAACAAGAGTGATTAGATAGCCGCCCTAGTAGACATCCTCGGATATACGTGGCCGGCTATCCATCCACTTACTTTATAATACAGCTGCTGGATAAAAAAAAAACTTTTCCTTACACCTAATGGTGTGTAGGGCAGTGTTTTTGCGGTTTCCGTAACAAACTGTTTTTTTATGGGGCAAGGTTGTTAGCCCTGCGCCAAACCCCCAAACCTGGAGGAATGTGATTTTCTAAGCGTAACTTAGACGTAACACACGGCCGATAGTAGGGGGTACCTAGTGAGGGTCGAACTCACTACTCATAATGATTCTAGCGAGACGAGCTTCCTAACCATTGCACCACACCGAGGTGCCCAGCTGCTGGATAGTATGGCTATAATTAGTATCCATTTGGTATTGCACTTATTTATACAAAAACAGCGCTAGCAATAGAATTCCAATTATAGAATCGCTTTTGGAAAGAAAGCTTCTTCCTTTTAAAAGTCGTCAAACTTTGGCTGCGAGAAAGCAACACTGTTCAGAAAAAAAAATAAGCTCTTGGTGATACCAAAACTCGCCTCCTTTTTACTCCTGAAATATCATAAACAAGCAATGTTTCATCAGATTAAATTCAAGATAATATTACAATAGTAAATAGTAAACCAACAATAACATCAGATTGGACGGTAAATAAAGATCGAAAAAAATGATTGATTTCTTTTCTATTTTCTGTGACCCATAGCATTGGGGGAAAAGTGGTGAGTTCATACTTTTCTCAGTGAATATAACGAACACAATGAGAATTGGAAGTCGGTTCTCAGCTTAACAATACCGAGCCATTATCCATTACATCAATCTCACATCCCAGCTTACAGCACATGGTATTACCAAGCGGTCACCCATCTAGGTACTGAGCAAGCTCATCGTTGTTTAACTGCGGTGATCTACCGGGATCAATGATTCAACGTAATGTGGCCCTAAACTTCGAAGAAAATAATGAATAAGATTAGTGTTCATTGCCTGCCAACCATACAATTCTCCTCGCTAAGACAATAAACTCGGCTTCTCAAGGCAAAGGGAAAACTAGTTCGAATCTAGCAAGAAACTCATTCGTTATTTACAATCCACACTTTTTATTAATGATAGTAGAATGACTGATTAATTACGATAAAAGGTAACTGAAATTAAGTTGTAAAAGTTACTAGTTTTATTATTTTTTAAATATATAATTCCCAACATCAAAGCAATTCGATGTTTGCTTTTCATTCAAGGAAGTATGAAGAAGATAAATGCCATGTTTTAAGCAGTGGAAAATTTCTCTGCTGAAAGCGTGGCATTTATTCTCCTCATTTTACAAGGAAGAACATCCCGGGTATTCCAAAGATGCGGCAGCATCTCACTATTATTCTTCTTCTATGTGCCCTGTCTCTTAGGACGTAGGCGATCATGGCTTTCTACGTCTCCCTATCCCTGGTGGCTCTTAGCACACCTTCTCCTGTTACATCATGCACCTCTCGTTCCACCATCCACCTGATTAGGTCCATCAAATATGTTATCCATTGCTTTCCCCTGTCTCTCCTTCCCTGTATCTGGCCTGTTAGTATCAGGTTCTACAAGCCCTCCTTCCTCATTACATACCACAGGAACTTCAGCTGCCTTTTTCTGGTGCTCACTATTAATTTTCTTTTTGTTTCCATCATTTCTAGGACCTCATCATTGCTCACATGCTCGATCCATGATATTCGCAGCATCCTTTTGTAGAACCCCATTTCATCTGCTTCAAGTTTTTCCTTCATCTTTGATGATATTTTCTAGCATTCACTACCATATTGAAAAACTGATAACACATAGCAATCCAGTACTCTCTTCCTTGTTTCGAGCGAAATTGTCCTGTTTCTTAATACCTTACTCAACTTCTGAAATGCTTCTTTCGCCATGCCAATTCGCCTTCGGATCTCTGTGTCGCACTTTCCGTCTTCTGTTATAACACTTTCCAAGTATTTAAATTTTTGTACCTACTTGATTTTAATATCACCGACCTGTATTTGGCATATTGGGCTGCCCTTTTTACTGTTGACCATGCATTCGGTTTTCTTGCAGTTTATTTGTAGTCCTTTCTTGTCACTCTCTTCACCTACCTTCTGTAGGAGGTCTTGTAATTTCCTTTTTGTGTCTGCTATCAGCACTGTATCATCTGCGTACCTTAGGTTGTTTAAATTGTGGCCTCTGATGACAAATTCGGGCATAACTTCTAGGGTTCCCAAAATATTCTCGCTGTACAAGTTGAACAGATCCGGTGAAAAGACACATCCTTGTCTTACGCCCTCTTTTTATCTCTGTATATCTGCTGAATTCATTACCTGTCCGTATACAAGCGGTTTGCTGACAGTAAAGATTCCTGATTACTCTTAAGTCTTTCCAATCTTTTATATATTCTTCCCATCGTTGCAGTATTTCCTCTTTCTCCAATATGATTGTTCCATCCTTGGATTTTATACATCCTGTTGAAGAGCAGGTGTTTTGTCCTGTCACTCACTCACTTTGCTAAATAAATAACGGGACAGTCAGTAGAATATTGACGCCAGCGTGACAGTGGTCGTGAGGGCTGGCTCTTTTTGCATTTAACGAAGTCAGCCTAATATTAATAATAAAAAGATCTCGTGTCACGTATTGCTACAGTGGCGGGGAAGTAAATATCTTCAAATTGAAATTAGGCAAAAGAACACAACACGATGTAATACTCTAACGGATTGGGTAGTAAGTATTTTTTTTTTTATCGTGTGGGTTTGCTATCCTTGTATCCAACTAGTTTTAAGTCACAGCTGCCCTGCAAGATTAAAAAACGCCAGAATTAGAAAAGTAACTCTACTTTACTCTACCTAATGGAGAGAATAGATAGATTGGTGACTTTTCCAGGCGAATTGGTGAGAATTGAAAAAAATATGTATATATATTCGGCCAGAACATGAACAAGGCACATTGTTTTTTTTTTGTTTATTTGTTTGTTTTGTTTGTTTGTTTGTTTTTTGTTTTTGTTTGTTTTTGTTTTTTTTTAGTTTTTTGTTTTCCTCCTGCACCGCCAAAGATGAATGGGTGTTTTTAAATTATATTTTTTCAAATAAATTTCAAACTGAAATGAAATGACTTTCAAATCATGCTTTTTCTTTTTGGTGTTTTTAATCCAATTTCTGTCATGATAATCCAAGTTAGGTCATAATCTCCACTGATTCTACAAAAATCATTACATATATATTTTATTTCATTTTATTTTGTTCTCAGTTATCATTCAATGCTTTCGATATACTCATTATTCTTTCTAGGTTGCCTTGTATTTTCTTAATTTTGAATAAATAAAATCCTAATTTTATTTTGAAAAATTTTGCTTACACTGTGCCTATGAAGTATTTAAAGTAGAAACGAACGGCATAAATGTCAGTCAGTCAGTTAAGTGCCATACGTGATACACGCTTGGGCGATCATGTCTCGAAAGAGACATGACTGACTGGGCAGAATATTATCCCGCAGTAGGTTGCCATTGCTTTCTGCGGTAGACTGGTTGCCGACCAAGGCTATAGAACCCAATCTGTCCTGTTATTTAACCCATAACTGGAAGGAAGAGACGGATTAATACCTTTCCCAAGGGTATTTGCGCGTAAGTGAATACAATGGATTCAACTGGAATTCGAACTCTGCTCCCCGGTTTCTCGTTCCGAGCCGATATCCACTGTACCACAACGCACTTGGCTTTTTTACTAGCGCAAGTATCACCCAAAATTTACTGATTTACATTGAATGTCTATTCAACGCATTTACGGTAAATTCCCAATCCATTTTTCCCGTATCCCAAAATTCTCCATTTCTTTATAACCACATAGTCGTTCCCATCATCCATTGCGCTTATTCTATTCTTCATTCGCATGGCTGAAACAGCTAACAATTTTCATCAAACAAAATGGAACAGGCCAACCACCTTTTGTTTCAATTAATCTTATCTTTCGTCATGTAAACATCCCAAATACTGACAAAACGGTTTTAATTTCTTTGTAAACATCCCTTGCAGTGTTATCAATTTAGTGTGTGTGTGTGTGTGTGTGTGTGTGTGAAAGACAGAAAGAAACCATATACATGCGTCCATGCATGGAATAAGAAGGTCTTCATGTGTCAATTAGTAAAGATGGGCACTTCTCTTGTAAGCGATGTGAATGTCACGAAAATGTAAAGAAACAAATATTAAAACATCCCGTATCAAATATATGACAGCAATTGTAAAGAAATAAATTACACGCGCACACTCACACACACACACACACACACACACACACACACACACACACATATATATATATATATATATATATAAGCAAAATCGTGGACTAAAATAACTTAGCCAAGAACATCAAAACAATTGGTATTTAAACATGGTGTTCAACTAAATTTCGATATACACAAAGAAAGAAAGAAAGAAAGAAAGAAAGAAAGAAAGAAAGAAAGAAAGAAAGAAAAGCATCAAATATCAAATACAGTTAAATATATGTATACATCACTACGTGGTTGGGCAATGGATATCGGCTTGGAATGAGAAACCGGAGAGCCATGTTCGAATGTACAGTGCAAATACTCTTGAAAAGTTAATGATATGTTTCTTTACCCCCTGTCTATGGGTTAAATAGCAGAACAGATTTGGCAACCAGTCCACTGCATAAAGTAATCGCAACCTAATGCGGAAAAATCTTCTACCTGGTCAGTTATGTCTCTTTCGAGACATGATCGCCTAATCGTGTATCATGTATGGCACTTAACTTCATTAATTAAATTTTATCAATAACAATCACAAGTTTCGATAAATGTAGTCTATGTAACGTGATTATATACAAGGACATTATAATGTTTCCATTCATAACTTAAAATTATACAATTATACTGTCATTCATAACTTACAACAGTACACTTTCATTGTAATTATCATGTATTATAACCAACGACTTTATAATTGTTTTCTTTTAAAACAATGAAATTGCACAGTGATTATTCTCATGCGAAAAATCCAAGGAGTTTTTATCATGAATAACTGAGAACAATACAACGATACTGTCATTATTCCCTGGCATCATATCCAAGAACATTAGAATGTTTCCATTCATAACTTAAAACATTGCAATAACACTGTCATTATCATACATTATAACTAGGATTTTATAATGTTGCCATCATTATATATTAAAACCAAGGAATTTAAAAGGTTACCATGCTTGACTTAATACAATTTCATTCTCATTCTCAACATATAGTAAAACCAGGGACTTTATATGTTTTCGCTTCATAACTTAAAACAATACAATAACACTCTCATTAAAATCATGTATTATAATCAAAGATTTATAATGCTTCTATTCAATACTTAAAACAATAAACTTACACTGATATTATGATATCCAAGGATATTATAATGTTTCCAAGCATAACTAAGAACAAAACAATTACAATGTCATTTTTATCATGCGTTAGACACCAGGACATTATAATGTTTCCATTCATAATTTTGAACGATTCAATCACACTGTCATTATCCTCATTCATCATATACAAAGTTTCTATTCATAACTTAAAGCAATACAATTACACTGTCAATATCATCATATCCAATGATTTCATAATGTTTCTTCCATTCATAATTTAGAACAATGCAATTACACTGTCAGTATCATCATATCCAATGATTTCATAATGTTTCCATTCATAATTTAGAACAATGCAATTACATTCACGAAGTGAAAATTTTCAGTAGGAGTCCCTGCAATTTACTTTCCGTGTCTACTATCAATACTATGTCATCCTCATATGTTACTTTTGTTTTTGTTTTTTTAATTATATCACTCCGAGCAAGGCGATAACGCCACTGATGCGCAGAGTAAAAAGATTGGAAAAGAGAAAGCCGGAAACCACATCCTAAACAAGGAACAAGGGATGAGCTTCTTCACCTGTTCAATAGACGTGAACCGGACGATAGTTTAGTCTATCTACTCCAATTGGAAAAAAAAGAAAAGATTGGAAAAGAGAAGGCCGGAAACCACATCCTAAACAGGGAACAGCACTGAACAGACATTTTGGGCTGCTCTTTTTGCTGATGACAATGCATTCGGTTTTCTTGCAGTTTATTTCTAGTCCTTTTTTGTCACTCTCTTCAGCTACCTTCTGTAGGAGGTCTTGTTGTTTCCCTTCTGCTATCAGCATTGTATAATCTGCGTACCTTCTTTTGTTCAAATTATGGCCTCCGATTACAAATCCAGGCATAACATCTTGGGTCCTCAGAATAGTCTAGCTGTACAAGTTGAATAGATCCGATGAAAAGACACATTCTTGTCTTACGCAAAATATGGTTTAGATTGTGTCCGCCAATAAGGAATAAGTCCGGTGAAAAAGCACATCCTTATCTTAGGCTATTTTATTTTATTTTCAATGGAAAATATTGCTTTTTGTGATTGTTTATTTTTCCAAAATGCTTAGTTTTATTCCAACTAAAGTAAATTTTTTGTAACTTCTACCTTATCATATGCCAAAACAGTTTCATGTTTTCTACAAGTTGCCAACCCCTCCGACGTTGCAGGGACGATGCATCCATTTCTTCTGCGTCACAACGCTATCACATCACAGGCTACCGTAAGACCCACCCCGTTCTTTCAGTTGTACATACATCATTACCGTTTATTGACAAAATTGACCAACCCTGAATCCCGTCTTACAAATGATCGCTCAATCGTGTATCTCGTATGGCACTTAACTGACTGATATGTATTCACTTCAGAATTAAATTTTATCCATAACAATCACAAGCATTTATAAATCTACCATTCGTCCGTGCATTAAACACTTGCCATATCTAGTCGTATGCTCCTGCTATTCATCTCGAGGTTCTTAAAACAATACACTTACATATTATTACTTAGATAATAATCACTGTGTAATTTCAATGTTTTCAAAGAAAACCAGTACTTACTTCGTATTTTTTAATATACTGAATTAATTTTCTATTCGCATGAAGGCGGTTTGCTTCCAGTATCAGTTCGAGAGTTTTTTAAAGACCTTTCAAATAAATCAGAAAGCAACAAAATATAAAAATTAGTTGGTTTGCTTGTTCACTAAAGTTCTGATTAGAATTGGCATGTAAAAGAATAGGAATGTGTCAAAGTCACTATCAAGAAAGAGTGGTAAAATCAAGAATTTAAAACACCGAAGTTTAACAGTTATGATATATTGTGCTTTCTTCAACACCCACGGAGCCAACATATTGTTTCCTTCTTTATCTTTTTTAAACATGTCGACAAAAGCAAGGCGGGGCCGTCGTTATTGCGCCAGGGATTCCAGTAAGAGAAAAGACTGGGTACACGGGATATTTAAAAAAGGATAAATAGGAACGAGAAGTTAGAAAATAGCCATTAACGTTGTATTTATATTTTTGGAGATTTTAGCTATCACGAAACAAGTAAACAGAAAGGAGTTCCACAGGAGGAAAGTGTGAGAAAAGAAACTGTTGGAGTAGGGGTGTGGGTTACATTTAACTATTTCAAAGATAAAAGAGTGGGACCTAGATGCTAATCTAGTTGCACGCTTAAATTCCCATGGACGGGTCACCAGCAAAAAAGGTCGTCGGAGCAGTTGCCATGAAAAGATTTACTTAAAAGACAGAAGTAAGCCAGGTCATGTCGGTGAGACAGTGAGTGTAGATTTATAAATGCTCAAGATAGATTATGACGAGAAAAACTTCCTGGTCCGACACAGTGACCCGACGTTCTTAGCGGTAGATGCGGCTTTATACAGCAACCATACTGAGAATATCTTCGTCACATTTTCTGAAAGAGAGCGATTACTCTGGTAAGATCAGTAGTTGTTCAATTATGCTCAAACTCTTACTCCCAGTGATTTGTAACTTCCTGTTAACATGACTATTCATGTCCTCCAAACAGTTTTGGATTCATCGATATATTTTTCTGGCATTTTCCAACAGTGGGTTACACTGGGACCGTCTTCCCTGGTCTATTTTGAAACATCCCAAATCGCTGTCATTCAAACAAAAAAAAAATACTGCATCACAAATGCACTACGCGGTAGAAAGCATAACAGCTTTCTAAGCGAAAAAGACAAGATGTCTCTGCGGCTAAAGACAACATGGAAGATGAGGAAGACGTCTACAATGCCAGTAACTGAAACTGTCATGACGTCTGTTTTTGACACAGGCAACAAATAAGCAGTCTAGCATAAGCGGTCTTAGAAATGATGGAAACAAAAAGGAAATTAATACTGAGCATCAGGAAGAGACAGCTGAAGTTCCTGGAACACGCAATGAGGAAAGAGGGCTTGGAGAATCTGATACTAACAGGCCAGAGGGGAAAAAGAGGGGAAAGCAACGGATAACATATTTGAAGGACCTAATCAGGTGGATGACGGAACGAGGATTGCATGGTGTAAAAAGTGAAGGCGTGCTCAGAGCCACCAGGGATAGAGAAACGTGGAAAGCCATGATCGCCTACGTCCTGAAGGGACAGGGCACATAGAAGAAAAAGAAGAAGAAGAACATACGCTTAATATCTATACGAAATATCTTTTAAAACAATTACAGTGTTCGGTTACGCATTAGTTACCTTGGACCCTAGATAAAACTTACTTTCAGTCATTCCATCCTGAATATAGCGATGAACCTGATCTCGTTTAAAACCTGATTTCATTTAAATCTCGTGAATAAGAAGAAGATGTGTGGCTGGTGTAAAAGAATATTGATTCGGAATAAGAATTTGGAAAGCCGAGTTCAGATTTGTTACATTTATTTACAAGCAAATATCCTTAGAAAAGTACGAATCTATCTATTCCTCCATGTATGGGTTAAATCAACCATCCGCTCGTGTATTGAATTCTGCTGCCACATCTGGTCGGATGCCCCTGCTATTTACCTCAGGGTTCTTGACAAAATCCAACGGAGAATCTATAATGTGATCGATCCCGACTTGGCAGCTCGGCTGCAGTCACTCTCTCACCGGCGTAATGTGGCTTCCCTGTGTCCCTTCTACAAATACTTCCACGGCTTCTGCTCCAATGAACTTAGCTCACTGGTGCCCCGATTTATGAATTTACTCAAGGTACTAGACTCCCACCCTTTTACAGTGAAACCGATAAAATGTAACCACAATTTCTACTCTAACAGCTTCTTTTCACGCACTTCCCGCCTGTGGAATTCTCTTCCATATACTTGCTTCCCCGACAGCTACAATCTCCAGCAATTTAAATGTAAGGTCAATAGTCATCTCCTATCTCACTAACTCGTATCCTTTTTCTCAAGCTCTTTTCTCCATCCACTCCACCCCCATCACACCCCATCACACCAATTTTCTCACCCTTCTATTATCCTCTTCCTGACACACCCTGTAACCTACTCATCTTTCTCATCACCCACCTATGTAATCCCCTTCTCAACAGTGGCAGTAAAACTACCTTGCTTGGGGTGAAATGATTAAAAAGAAAAAAATTTTAAAATACTAATACTTTTTATATTAATTTATATTAATTATTTATATTAATTTATATTTTTTGTATTTAAAAAAAAACATGGTTATTCTCAAAAAATTGTTATTGCGATATTCATTTGTAAAAAGAGAATTATTGTCAGTCCAAAATATCTCCCGGCTTTAAATAACCCACAAAAGTTAATAAACTATAAAAAAAAAAACAAATCAATCAATATCGCGTATAATATATACCCTTAGACTGATAGTATATACTCTTTAAGGTTAACATCTGGAAATTTGTTTTACACGAATAATGAGGGTAACTGTAGAGCGGTTTCATGGTTAACAAGTTTGTCTTGCTGAATTAATTTACGACTGACTCGTGAATTCGATCCTCACTGGGGGTTCCATTCTTTCTGCCTTATGTTACATCTAAGCTATCCTTAGTAAATCAGTATTGTAACTTTAGAGATAAAAGGAAGTCCATTTTAATATATATTTAACAGGTGTCGGTCTGGTGTGTGTTTGTGAAAAATGTTGATTTGACAGTCAAGTGTTAATTGGACTCGTTTTACTTTCCCTGTGTTGTTTGGCAAGTATGATTTTATTTTTGCCAATGGGCTTCAAGTAGAACTAGCTTAATATTTTCTCACAAATCTCGAAGATGAAAGACTTCTTGAAGCCCGACAAAAAACAAAAGAAATAATTGAAACAAGATGAATAAAGAAGGAAATGTGAAAATACGTGATTCTTCTCCATATCATTTATGCGTCCGCCATTTAATAACTACAAAAGGAAGATAAAATTTTTTTTAAAAAGACCGTTTCAAGGATGAGTGCGTTCTTAGAATCACTTCCAATCTACTTTCAGGTGAGAATATTCAGATCTTATGGTCATTACACGAGTGCTCGACCACTTAACTTTACTACATAAACGAAAGAAAACAATATAATTCCAAAGCAGAGAACCATTTCGTAATGCTTTTCCTTTGGATCCCAAAATGGAATTCTGGGTATTTTCATTTTACTAAATTTTTTTTTAATTTTCTGCACATTTCTTCTATCTCTATTGACGTTTGCGCCCGAGTTAAATTTCGTGCAATTTTTTTATTGTTTCTATACGATGTTCAATAATTTAAAAAAAAAAACGTAACTTCGATTTATCACACTCCCATCAAACACTGCGGTTTGCAAAGCGCTCAAAACAAAACAAAAAATTTAAAAAATAACGAAAAAGAATGCGGTTAACGACAACTAAAAATATTCCTTCCTCCATTGGTTTTATGGTTCGCTGCAGTTCTTCCTACGCGCCTACTTTTTCATGACTTTATTTTATCTTAAGATTCTTGGGCTGCCTAGCTTTTTTTTTCTTCTGCCTCCTCCCTTTATTCATTTTCCGCGTATTTTTTTCAGATCCCGCTTTACAAGATAGATTTTATATTGTCATCATTTGTTTATTCTTTATTTTTTTCTCTAATATCTGTTCCTTTGGGGCTTTGAGTGAACTTTAAAAAATCAGATTTCTCCATTTTCATTTTCTCCGAGGGGCGTTTTTCCCATGCCCTAAGGAGATGAATATTATTTGAAAATTTTCGAGACAGCTTAAAGTTCAATAATTTTTGTGAAACGAGGAAGTTTAGTCAATCTGATTCATGGACTAAAAATCTCCAAAACGGAAGTTCCCTATCTTTTTATATCCTTGTTCAGGTTTTAAAATCTTGTTTCGATTTAATATTATGCCCCTTTTTTTCCAATCACTTACCGACTTTAAATATTGGTGGCATCATTTCAAATTAAAGTTGAGGTCACCTCCGTGAAAAGAAAATGCCTTAAAACGTGGCAATGAATCAAGGACATTTATAGGGGACGGTTAGATATTTCTTCAGTGAATAGGCTACTTGACAACCAGATTCTACAGCACATTATTAAACGTACCCCAAATCAACAATTTAAAGTGTACAAATCCACATTTGCAAAAAAAATATAGAGACTACTTTACCGGTCCCGGTAAAATAGACAAACGCGCCTTAAGCTTATCAGTCTCGGTAAAATAAACCCCGGTAAATATTTTTATTTTTATGAAGGCAGGTAATTTTTTAAATGGCTATGAGATTTACTTATATTTTGTTTGTTGTCTTTTTTTATATCATTTCACCCCAAGCAAGGCAGGAACATTATCGATGAGCAGAAGGTTACAGTGAGAGAAAAAGCAAGGTACAGGGGATGTCGAAGAAAGGATAAAAATGGATGGAAATCCAGAGATAGAAGATAGCAATTGACGTTGCATTTAAATTTTTGGAGATTGTAGCTGTGAAGGAAGCCAGCAAATAGAAGAGAGTGTTACAAACAAGAGGTACGAGAAAAAACTGTTAGAGTAGAAGAGGTGGTAACATTGAACTATTTTGACGGTAAAAGAGTGAGACCTTTGTGTCATTCTAGTAACACGTGTAAATACATGCGATCGGAGAACGAGGAAAAATACTTATCAGAGCAGTTGCCATGAAAATACTTGTAGAAAAGACAGAAGGAAGCCACATTACGTTTGTGAGAAAGTGAATGAAGGCGGGCTGCCAAGTCAGGATCGATAATATTGCAGATCCTCCTTTTGTCGAGAACATCAAAATAGACATCAAGATCACCCGACCAGACATGGCTACAGTATTCACATGCACAGACGAGTGGTACATTTATAAATGTGAAAAATGAATTCTGACGAGAAAAACTTCCTGGCCCGACAGTGACCCAAGATTCCTATCAATAGATACAACTATAGATTCGATGTAGTCATTCTATTTGATTTTTATGTATTTGAGATTTATTTAACGGTATATCAACCTCTGTGGGTTATTCAATGCCAAAAGGTGGGGTTTTAAGGTATTTTATTTAATGTCCGGTTATAGTGAAAAGGTTGATTTAGTCAGATTGTGAAGAACAATTGTTTTTATTTTTTTATTTTTGAAAACTGAAGATGTCTTCTAGTTCTAAATGTATTGCTGGTAATATTTGTTTTTTCATTCAAAAATGTATTATGCCAATATTTTTATTTTCTTCAAAAACGTATGGTTGGTAATATTTTCCTTCAAAAATGTATATTTTTCTATAAAATTTTGTTTATAAAATCTTGTTTCGATTTCTATAAAAGTACTGTTATACTTTCAGAGTGTTTTGACCCCAGTTTTGGGGTTAACTATTTGCCCATAGCTGGGACCCTAACAGGTGCTACCACTCCAGGTCAGAGTGAACTTGGGAGCAACAGCAATTAAGAGGTTGTTCTATGCCCCTCACAACCTCCCAATCAGAGTCTTTGCTGCCGGATGCAGTTTACGGTCATACCTAAGACCCATTCTATTTGAGGTTGTTTTAAAGTGTGAGGCAAAGTAGTGTGTTGTTCTATGTCGTTATATATTCTGATGGTAGGCAGGAAAATTTCTCTATGGTGGTTAAAGGTGAGCAGCGTCGTTTAGGAAGCATTAAAATTTACGGGCTATTTCCTACTCCATTCCGCAACCAGGTTTACTTTGTCAGCCTTGTCTGATTTCTTTTTGAGACAGGAGTAAATGATGCTCTCATCTGCATATATAGATACTTGGGAACTGATTACATCAGGAAAATCATTGATGGAGATCACAAAAGGGACGCCCGCGTTCGTATGAAAGATTCTGAAAGCTTGCCCGCTCAAAACCGCATTAATTTCACGATTTGATAAGAACGATTGAATTAAATCAAAAATTCGTGCAGAAATACTGAAGCTCTGCGGCTTACACAGAAGGACAGCATGTTAAATTCTGTCAAATGCTTTTGAGATATCAAAAGAAACAGCTCGATATTCACCGTTCTTATCAAGAGCTTGGCATATATATTCATGATGTCCTTTAGCACATCATCGGTAGACCTAGCAAAGCGGAAGACATATTGTTTTTCAGAGAGAAGGTTGTGAAACGTGAAATACCTTATTATTTCAGGATTGATAATAGCCTCGAATACCTTGCCAAAAAGAGGTAAGAGGCCAATGAGGCGATAAGTAGAGTGGTCAAAGGGTCCCCTAGATTTCTTAAAAACAGGAAATTGTGAGGAAGACTTCCAACAAGCAGAAACACAGGGAGGTTGTAGTTATAAAGTTTCGAGAAAACTGGAGCCAGCTCAGCGATATATATATATATATATATATATATATATATATGACTTAATTGAAACTCAGCTCTAGTTCTAAGTGTGAAATTGGGTATGAATACTCCAGATGTGTCAAGTGTATAGCGGGATGACAATTTGTGAGCAAAACACTTTGTCTCCTGTGGATGTAAAGACTTCGAATTGATTAAATAAAGGAGGGATCGATTATGAATATCTATGTCTCTCTCTCTCTCTCTCTCTCTCTCTCTCTCTCTCTCTTTTATGTATGTATGTATGTATATATGTATAAAACACTATATTACAGTCAAAATAGCAAACCTGTCTATTTTACCGAGGCTGGCAAAACCCTTGGTGTCTATTTTACCGGGAGCTGTAAAATACCCTTGGCGCTTTTTTACTTGAACCGGTCAAATAGCTTATTTGTAAAAAAAAAAAAAAAGAAAAAAGAGGAAATTTTTTTTCGAGGGATAATTTTTGTAGATTAGCATTCATTAGACCATTCTGAAACGACGACAGTTATCAGAATCGAAAATATGTTTTACAAGTTTTAGATTTAGAAGTGATCGATTTTACACCGTATCAATAAGCAAGGTTCCTATTCTAAGAGGATACAAAGAAAATATTTTTCAATTTTGCCAAATATCGCGGCTTGAGGGAGTTCTAATATAACATATATATAAATAGCAACGCAAAATTGACAAGGAATATGACAGCATAGTCTTATATGTGAAATATATGGCAATTTGATATTTACTAAAACACTGTTGCTAAATCTCATGCGATAAAGACGTTGAGCCACGAGAACTACCTTGTTCCTCCAGTCTTGGCAGACCGTCGGAATATCCTAATCTGATGGAGATCTTAGCAGAAAATGTCCTTTCAGCGACTGCGTGGTCTGTCGTGAAATCGCGTTACATCGCGGGTCGAACTTGCACTGAGAAAATTGTTCGAAAACAATTGTTCGAAAAACATTTATTCGAATCATTGTTTAAATAAAATCTATTGAAAGGAAAATTCGTATATAGTCTTGCTTTGAGAGAGCCAATACTGATTTACCTAGAACTAATGACGCCCTTGAAGGATAGCATAGGGTTTTGTTTTTCAGAAAGTGCTATCCCATCATCCCACAATATGAAAATTCTTAGACGTTCTTAAAAGATAACAGGACTTTCACAGAAATTCATGTTGCAAAAGTAAGTGCAGGTTGCCAAAATATCAAGAAATACCGCGACGCAAATGGGAAATTGAAAAAATTAGTGCCATCCTTTAATGAGTATTCTTCATTAGATAATTATTTGTGTGCACTATCACATAACTTAAGATTATAAGATTTTTTTCTTACTAAATTATTTTATTAACAATATTTGTATCTAGAATAATTATTACTTGTGAATTTCCTCTTTTAATTTTTACATTTTTATTGCAATAGAGAATTTTGTATTTCGTATAAATATCACTTAGTGTCCTTTCGATTAAATACCAAGAAATACCGCGACGTAAATGGGAAACCGAACAAAATAGTACTCTTCAGTCAGTCAGTTAAGTGCCATACGTGATACACGCATTGGGCGATCATGTCTCTTTCGAGACATGACTGACTAGGCAGAAGATTATCCCGCAGTAGGTTGCCATAGCTTTCTGCAGTAGACTGATTGCCAGCCAAGGCTACAGAATCCAATCTGTCCTGTTATTTAACCCATAAACGGGGAGGGAGAGACGGACTAATACCTTTTCCAAGGGTATTTGTGCGTAAGTGAATGCAATGAATTCAACTGGAATTCGAACTCGGCTCTCCGATTTGTCGTTCGGAGTTGATATCCACTGCACTACAAAGTTGACTATAAATGTTAATCGAATAACTGTTTTGAACAATTATTTTCGAACAATATTTACAACTTCCGAACTTGTAGATGACCCTGATAGATTATAGTCATTACGTCATTGCTGGACATGACCGACTCAGCGAACGGCTTTGAGTATTGGTGCGGAGGATGCTCAGTTGGCCAGCTGTCTAGCAGAGCGCTTCATTCGGC
Organism: Ascarosepion bandense; assembly: GCA_037127315.1. Lineage (NCBI taxonomy): Eukaryota > Metazoa > Mollusca > Cephalopoda > Sepiida > Sepiidae > Ascarosepion > Ascarosepion bandense. The sequence goes on from JBBBDQ010001470.1 coordinate 783,877, forward strand.
ACAGGATCACTATACTCCAGGGGCGCGAGTCTCGAAATCATGGATGTGAGATACGAGTGTTTTGCTGACAGGCCACGTTTCGGGTCGGTATAGCGGCACATATAGGGCGGCGGCATTGTAAACTCATAGATTTTTTCATCGGGAAACGTAACAACGCCGCCATAGTAGTCTCTAGAGGTTTTAAGAAACTGTAAATTAAAATACTTGTACTTTTATTAGCCTACCATTCGTCTATGCTTTGAATATATTGTTGTCACATCTGCTCTGTTGCTTCAGCTATGTATTTAGAGATTCTTGATAAAATGCAAAGAAAAATCTAAAATGTTATTGCCTCTGACTTGGTATATCAACATCAGTCACTTTCCAACCTCCCTAACTTAGCTTCTCTGTGTCTTTTCTATAAATACACTCATAGCAATTGTTCTGATGAACAATCTTATTTGGTATCTAGACGTTATGAATTTAGGCGCAGTACTAGATTGGCGTTTAGGTCTTAACATTTTACAGTTGAAATCACTAGATGTAACTGTGAGCGCTAAATTTCTTCCCTTTAGTTCTCACTTGCAGAACTTTTTTTCGGCTTCTAATCAACTTTGATCTTCAAAAATTTAAATTCCAGTCTTTATCTTCCGTCTTCTTAATTCCTGTTCTTTTATTGTTCTCTCTCCTTAACAATTGTGTTCATTTTCTCATATATTCTCAAACTTAATAACCTCTTGCGTCTTAGTGGTTTTATTTCCTTGCAGAGAGTGAAATGATTAACATATATATATATATATATATATATATATATATATATATATATATATATACTATCAGTATAGCCCGCCCTTGCTCGGTTGTAATGAAAGCTTTAAAACTAATCCATGGTCCTGGAGCTCAGACTCAGCCTAAAGAATATTTGTGTGTGAAGTTTGGTGAGAATCGGATAAAAATGGTGGATTTGTATAAAGGACATACAGACAGATAAACAGACACACACAAACATCTTGCCTTTTATATATATATATATATATATATATATATATATATATTATCGATTTTCTGCACTATTGTAAGAACTGCAACCTTGAAACTTCTGAATATCGTTTCTTATGTTTTTGTCTATGAGTGTATCAAATTTGATTAAAATCTGACCACTCCTTCGATTTTTTCGATTATCGATTATCGATATTTATCGGTGGTACCTTGACACAAAACCTAGCTAAGAACACTCGCAGACGCTTACACAACTGTGTAAATTTTCAAGAAAATCGGTTCAGCCGTTTCGGAGTCTATAGGTAACGGACACATACATACGCACAGACACACACAGACAAAGTTCCATTTATAAATAAGTTTAGATAGATATATATACATATATTCGTTATCCACATACAAACCTGTTTCGATGTATCACAGCTCATCAGTGTGGTTAGACATCCACTTGCTTCTGGCCGGGATCGAAAAGGATAGAATTCCTTCCTAAATACTTTCGTTATCTGGTTACATTTAGTAAGTAGGCTGGGCCGAGAACGTTTAAATACTCATCATCATTGCACACTCACACAAACACACACACAAACAGATTTTTCTTTCTCCCACTTTTATTTTTCATTCTCGAATAGCCATTTATGGTAATTATATCTTTTCATTTTTTTCTGTTCATTTTCTCCTAATTTTAATAAATATGTTTGTTTTAATAACAAAAAGGAAGAAAATAAGAAGAAAAAAGGGGAAGATAAAAAGAAGAAAAAAGTAGAATAGAAGAAGAAAAATTAAGAAAAATGATGAAAGAGAAGGATAAGAAAAATATAAGAAAAAAGAGGAAGAAAAAAAAGAAGAAAAGAGAAAAAGAAGGATGAAAGGCTGCTCATGCTGATAATAGTGACCTGTGCGTTTGTGACGATCTATTGTAAATGTTTTATACATAACACTGATAAGATTGTTGGTAATCTTTGATGTCATATTCAAGCCTTCTAGCCTATGAGCGATCTGTTCACGCTGCTTCATCTAAATGAAACAGCAGGCGTTCAAATCAGCATTTTCAAGTCTCTCCACAAAGTCGTTGACTCCGCACAAAAGAGAACCACCCGAAACAAGATTTAAACCAAGTCAAGTTAATTATCCAAAGTCAGCCAAAAGGAATTCTTTTGCTTTTCTTTCTGATATCATCTAGAATAATTGACAGAATAGGGGATCGTCGCATTCTTTTGCTAGAAATAGTCGGCTAATCTAACACAACACACACATACACACACACACACTATATATATATATATATATATATATATATATATATATATATATGTGTGTGTGTGTGTGTGTGTGTGTGTGTGTGTGTGTGTGCAGTGGATGAAAAGTTCTCGCTCCAACCTTGTTACTAACATTTGACCAAAGAAATGATTTTGGGAAAGGCTTCTCTCTCATATATATATATATATATATATATATATATATATATATATATATATATATATGGGTAGCATTCTCTCTTTTATACAGGTTTCATTATAAATGACGGACAAGGTTAAGTTTTTTTTAATCTGACTTTTTATGTAATTTTAAAAGCAATCGGATGTCTAATCGTAATGAGCTGTTATACAGCGAAACATATCTATCTGCGGATCACTATATATATATATCCATGTAATATATATAAATGTATAGATGTAAATAACGAAGAACTCTGGATTCAAAACCTGTTGGTTCTCTTCATCTGGATGTATATATACATATATATATATAAGTGTACACGACTCGACCAAAAACCCTGGATGAGTAAAAACAGAGAATTCAGGATGAAATTCACAGTATCCCAGCTGAGATGTTGCAGTGGTCAATGAAGAATCTCAACAGCCGATTTTAAGAATGCATTCGTACAGGAGGACGCCATCTACAGGACGTAATTTTAAAAAAATGAAAATTCCATCATTGTTTCTTAAATGGTATGTTTTAAGTTTTCAATTACTTTGAATAAAATATTTTTCTTCTATTTCTCTTGATTTTATTGGTTTTATTGGATTGTTAAAAGTTTCCGTTTTTGGGGTCACCCTCTATATATTTATAATTTTGGGGTCACCCTCTATATATTTATAATTTTGGGTTCACCCTCTATATATTTATAATTTTGGGGTCACCCTCTATATATTTATAATTTTGGGGTCACCCTCTATATATTTATAATTTTGGGGTCACCCGCTATATATTTATAATTTTGGGGTCACCCTCTATATATTTATAATTAAAACGAAAATTCCGACTTTAAAAAAAATCTTTCACTTCCTGCTTTAATGTAGCCAAAAGTTTTATATATAATATCATCAATCTTATTCCTAATATTGTTATCATTTTGTTGACTTTTTATTCTTTAAATTTTTTAACAAGCCAATTATATATATATATATATATATATATATATATATATATATATATATATTGTAATTTTGTTATTACAATGTTTTATAAAAGCATAATATCACTACACAAAAATGTTCTTGTTTAAGAATAAAACTCTTCCTCTTCAGGTGATATGTTAAAAAAAAGGGTGAAAATGATTTATTTTTGAAAATAGAATATGAATTCATGGTTATTTAGAAAATTAAAGAGTTGTATTTATAGGAAATTTATTTAGATGTGTCAAATTTGTTCAATCAAAATTGAGAATTATGTAACCATGAAGATTTAATATTTGGGTTATGAAAGAGGGCGGATGGCTTGAATCTAGACATGTCACTTTTTAATTTTGTCTGGGACCTTATATGTTTTAAATGGGTAGACAATAATTTTTAACAGGAGGTTGGATTTTAGGGTTTTTTTTTTACTGAACAATAGATTTTTTACTACTATCTATGATTAAAGGGGATAGAAGTTTAGGTCAGAATTAGGATTAAATAATTGTGGTATACTTAGTTATATTGTATTAAGAACAAAATTAAGTAAACTTTTTTAATAGTTGGGTTTTCATTAGATGTTATATTACATTGGTACACAAGTGAATTTGTTTGACACCTATTTTGTAGTGGGCAATTATTAGGATTTCGACAATTACATATGTTTGTATTATTGTTCTCTTGATTATTTTGATAGTTATTGTTACTTTGATTAACGTGCTGATTTAAGATATATTTATGATGATTTGTAATGGTTTTTTCAAGATTATTTGTACAACTATAACTTAATTTAAGGGTATTTCTATTAAAAATTTTACTTAGAGGGTTATTAATAGGGAAATGTTTCTTAATTAAATTGAAGAACTTCAGCCCTAACTTGGTGTTAACTATTTGATTGAAAGAGGGTGTATACTAAATAATTTTTCTATTTCTATTTTTCCTGTTATAGTTATATTTTTTATGTATTTGATATTCTGGTTTTTGTAGCCACTATTTTTAGGGCATTATTATAAAAACTTTTATGTTTATAAAATATTTCTTCATTAAAAGAGTTTTTGCTAATTCTATATTCTATAAAGGAGGGCATGTGTTTGATTATAATTGGGGTGTGATTAGACGTTGCGTGTATGTATAATGAATATTCATTATGGTTTATGTATGGTTGATAAGTGTTATATACTAAGTCAAGTGTTACATCAAGAATGTTTACAACTTTTAAATTAATGTTGATTATTACTTTTAGATTTAAACTTTTGAATTCTCTGTAGATGAGTTTTCTTGTTTTATCTGTTTAAAAATGTGTAGAATTTTGTACTATCATAAGTTCATCATCCCTATGTAACCCTATGTCATGAGTGTTTATGCCATGGTGTGCAGTGAGATTGTATAGTATAAATAGACCAATCAGATTGGAAGACTTTGCAGAAACTAACGCCCCCATTGTAGTGTCAAATTGGTTATGAGAGTTATTTTTATCCATTATTCTTGATTATGGATTAGAACGGATGTCTTGGTGGCCATTATAATATTATATTCATCTTTAGTTAAGTTTGAATAATATGTGACGCATTCCAGTGCCAAGGTAAAAAGGATTTCTACCTTACTCAGGCAAAATAATTTTCTTTAAAATTTAATTAATTACAATGTTTTATTCATAACTTATACGTTAACATAATTAAAAAATGAAAATTATTTTAATAAAATAAATGATCTACACAATACTTAATTGTTGTTCTTAATACAATATAACTTAGTATAACACAATTATTTAATCCTAATTCTGACCTAAAAATTCTATACCATTTACTCATAGATAGTAGTAAAAAAATCTATCGTTCAATAAAAAAAATCCTAAAATCCAACCTCCTGTTAAAAATTATTGTCTACCCATTTAAAAAATCTAAGGTCCTACTTTGTATCTTACCCAGACAAAATTCAAAAGTGACATGCCTAGATCCAACCCATCCGCCTCTTCATAACCTTGGTTACATAATTCTCAATTCTGATTGAACAATTTTGACACACCTAAATACATTTCATCTAACTTCTTCTTCTTCTTCTATGTGCCCTGTCCCTTCAGGACGTAGGCGATCATGGATCTCCACGTCTCTCTATCCCTTGTGGCTCTTAGTATGTTTGCTCCTGTTGCTCCTGGCAACCCCCGTTCCGTCATCCACCTGATCAGACTCTGCAGATATGTTATCCGCTGCCTTCCTCTGTCTCTCCTTCCTTCTATCTGTCCAGTCAGTATCAGGTCCTCCAGGCTCTCCTTCCTCATTGCGTGTCCCAGGAACTTCAGTTGTCTCTTCCTGATGCTCAGCATCAATTTCCTTTTTGTTGCCATTCTTTCTAACACTTCGTCGTTGCTTGTATGCTCAGTCCACGATATACGTAGCATCCTTCTGTAGAACCACATTTCGGCCGCTTCCAGTTTTGTCCTCATTTTCGATGATATTGTCCAGCATTCACAGCCGTACTGAAGAACTGACATCACGTAGCAGTCTAGCACTCTTTTCTTCGTTTCTATTGAGATCTTCCTGTGTGTTAGTATTTTGCTCAGCTTCTGGAACGCGTCCTTTGCCATGCCAATTCGCCTTCGGATCTCCGTGTCGCACTTTCCATCTCCTGTTAGAACACTTCCTAGGTACTTAAATTCTTGGACTTGTTTGATTCTGTTATCCCCCACCTGTATTTGGCATTTTGGGTTGTATCTTTTGCTGATGACCATGCACTCAGTTTTCTTAAAGTTTATTTGTAGTCCTTTCTTGTCACTCTCCACTGCTACTTTCTGTATGAGATCTTGCAGTTTCCTTTCCGTGTCCGCAATCAGTACTGTATCGTCCGCGTATCTTATGTTGTTCAGGTTGTGGCCTCCAATAATAAATCCTGGTGTGTCATCTAGGGTCCTCAAAATATTCTCGCTGTATAGGTTGAACAAATCCGGTGAAAAGACACATCCTTGTCTTACGCCTTTTTCTATCTTTGTGTATCTACTGAGGTCGTTACCTGTCCGTATGCAGGCCGTTTGCTGCCAGTAGAGATTCTTGATTATTCTTATATCTTTGCCGAAAATGTCGAGGTTGCCTATCATTTCCATCAATTCTTTGTGTCGTATTTTGTCGAATGCTTTCGCGTAATCAATGAAGCATAGGTACAAGTCTTTCTTCATTTGTAATGCCCTTTCAGAGAGCATCCTAATCATGAATATGGCGTTCCTTGTTCCAGTGTCTTTGACGAACCCGCACTGTTCCTGCCCTATCTCTGGCCTGATTCTGCTTCTCGCTCTATTCATCAGGATTCTGACAATCAGTTTTGTGATGTGACTCATTAAGCTGATAGTTCTGTGTAGTTCACACTCGTTTGCACCTGGTTTCTTCGGCAGTGCTATAAATATCGACTTGCATAGGTCGTCTGGTATTATTCCGCTGCTATAAATTTCGTTTATTATGTCGGTAATCTTTTCTATGCCATATTCTTCTAAGGCTGTCAGCAGCTCTATCACTATGCCATCTGGGCCAGGTGCTTTGTTTCTGTTCATTTTGGCCATTGCAGCTTCCACTTCGGATTTTAGTATTTCTGGTCCATCCATCTCCTTGTGTATTCTCGGTTGTTCTCTCTTGTCGCCAAAGAGATCCTTTATGTATTCTTCCCATCGCTGGAGTATTTCCTCTTTCTCTACTATGATTGTCCCTTCCTTGGATTTTATGCATCCTGTTGAGGAACAGGTTTTTTGTCCTGTCAGTTCTCTTATCTCTTTATGCATTTCTGCTTTGTTGTTCCTGCTCAGTCTCTCTACTTCTGCACATTTGTTGTTGAGCCATTTCTCTTTGGCTTGTCTGCATTTGTTCCTTATCTCCATGTGAAGTTTTTTGTACTCTGCTCCGTGTCTTGGCGTTATTTTTTGTCTCCTTTGCATCATGTGGAGGATCTCTTCGGTCATCCACTCATTTTTTCTTCTGCGTCTGATTTCCTTTGGGGCTATGTTGTTCGCTGAGGTCACCATTGCTTCTTTTAGTGACTCCCATTTTGAGTATCCTTTTCCAATTTGTTCTTCATATTTCTTTTTTACGCTGTTATTATATTCTTTCTGCAGGGTGAGATCATCCTCTAGTGTGTCGTATTGCAGTCTTGGTGTTATGCTGGGTTTCTTCAGTCTTCGGAGTTTCACTTTTAGTTTGCAGATGACTGGGACGTGGTCACTTCCGCAGTAACTACCACTCCCTAATTTTCTAAATAACCATGAATTCATATTCTATTTTCAGAAATAAATCATTTTCACCCTTTATTTTAACATATCACCTGAACCATTGTAATAACAAAATTACACTATTAAGCTCTACTCTGTATTTAACATCGTATATAAAAATGCTTGAACAATGGGTTTTAATCTACGTGTTCTTTCACTTTTTGTAATATATATATATATATATATATATATATATATATAATAATATTTATTAATAAATTATAACATTGATATGTTACAATATCACTACAAAAGTAGCTATTTTGTTTCGACACTTTTTGTGTCTTATCAAGTGATGTGGTTATTTCAAAAAATCTTTTTTTTTGTAAATAACCACATCACTTGATAAGACACAAAAAGTGTCGAAACAAAATAGCTACTTTTGTAGTGATATTGTAACATATCAATGTTATAATTTATTAATAAATATTATTATTATTAGCTCTACTTTGTATTGAGCACTTTTTAAAAATAGTGTTTCTTTGGATGGTGAATATTATTCCGCCCATACTTGGATATATATATATATATATATATATATATATATATATATATATAAGCACATAGAGTTTGTCACTTTACCTGAGCAGGTTCATGCCGACTTCGAAGTTTCGTGAGGACATCTGTTAAAATAACAAACTTTTTGTGTTTATCAATGCTTTATCTTCACCTCGACATCGAGCACTTTACAATAGAGCCTACCTGCGAAAATACATTTTATCAATGAAACCACTGAAAAAACAGCAGCATTGGCGCTAAATATTATCACAGTTATATACAAACACACACACACACACACACACACACAATATATATATATATATATATATATATATATATATATATATATATATCACTTTTATCACAACAAATGTAATTTTTTTTTTTTTTTTTTTTTTTGGTAGATACCCGGTAGGTGAAATAAACAGCGTTTAAAAAACGTCACGTTCTTACTAAAATAAGAATATCCACTAAAAATAACGGGTTTTTTTTTTGGTTTTTTTTGGTTTTTTATAATCGTGTCGCCCCAAGCAAAGCATTTTACTGCCACTGTTGTGCAAGGGGTTACATAGAAGGAATGTTATGAGAATTAGTGAGAGGTTGCAGTGGGTTTCAGGAAAAGAGTAGGAGAAGGAAGAGAATACTGATGAGAGTGGGGTGGATGGAGAAAAAAGCATGAGAGAGAGGATGTAAGTTAGTGAAACAGAAGATGATTATATTCTTTATATTTAAATCCTTGGAGATTATAGCTGTCGGGTAAGCAAGTATGCGGAAGGGAATTCCACAGGCGGAAGTGCAAGAAAAGAAGCTGATGGAGTAGAATTTGCGTTTACAATTTATTGGTTTCATAGTAAAAGTGTGGGACCTAGTTGCTAATCTTGTGGCTCGAGGAAATTCATATATAGGGTGTACCAGTGAGCTAGGTTCATCAGAGCAGAAGCCGTGAAAGTATTTGTAGAAGAGACACAGAGAAGCCACACTGCGTCGGTGATAAAGTGACTGTATTCTAGCTGCCAAGTCGGGATCGATCACATTACAGATTCTATGTTGGATTTGGTCGAGGACACCAAGGTGGATAGCAAGAGCACCCCACCAGATATGGCAGGAATATTCAATGCACAGGCGGATGGTAGATTTGTATATGTACAGGATTGTTTTGGATGGGAAAAACTTCCTAGTCCTTCACAGAGAACCGACTTTCTTAGCAGCTGATTTAGCTATGGATTCTAGATAGTTATTCCACTTGAGGTCTGATGTGAGAGTTAATCCGAGGAGACGCAGTGTTTTACTTTCAGGGAGAAAAGCCTGATCCATGTTAATGGGTGGGAGGAACGATTGTCTGTGATGGTTAATAGATAGCAGCTTCGTTTTGGAAGCATTAAAATTTACGAGCCATTTCTTACCTCAGTCCACACGGGTTGGAGGTCTTTTTCAAGCTCGGCAGCGAGGTTTGCTTTGTCAGCCTCGGCAGATTTTTGATCGAGACGAGAGTAAACCGTAGTGTCGTCAGACGAGAGTAAACCGTAGAAGTTATAAAAATATGTTGGACTAAAAATTAAAAAAAAACATTAACTTTTTAATTCTATATATTTACTTAAAACTTTATTTTTAATGAATTTGAAAATGTATTTGAAATAGATGTCCCATTTTTATTTTAAACGATATAATACATCTATCGACCTGCGCACTCGAGAATTCTTAACAAAGGAGAAATATAATGTAAACTATATTTGTAATGTATAATGATATATTTCACCTTGATTTAAATACTAACTACTGGCCTAGATATGAAGTTGCTTCAGTTATAAAGTATTTAGAATTTTTATATGACTACAAACGTCCATTGGATAAGAAGATCCAACAGTGGGTGTTTGAAGTCATTTAATATCTGCAATACGTTTTTTAAATAGTTTTGTTTACTTATTTCCTTGTCCGTCTTACCTCTTTCTTCGTCTTCACACATAGGCATCACACACGAATGTACGTATACATTCCTTTGCACATATTTCATAAGCATTTCTAATTATGCACTTATTTTCTTGTATTTCTGTTCAACCATTTTTTTTTTTTAATTCACCTTCATTCAGCGGCCGATTTTCTTTCTCCGATGTTTTTCTTTTTTCTTTTTTTCCCTTTCTAGTTTATCTCTCTCTATGGATTTCTTTCTTATCTTTCGATTTTTAATGGACATCTTTATAATTTTAGCGTTTCTTTTCCTCCTCTTCTTCTTGATTTTGTTCCATTGCTGACACATGCTCATCAGAATCCGTCCATCAGCATCATTTCCTCCCAGATCCGCCCCTTCAATTGGACGCGACCCCCAACTCACACGTCTGTGGCTACAACACATTGTTTATTCTGAGCATTTTAAAATTCAGAACAGGATTTTACTTCTTTTCTAATGTAAAAGTTTTCTCCGGCTGAGTATATTTTATAAATGATCCAATACGGTTTTAATTTTAATTTATTTATTTATTATGACAAGGCTAACCGACGTTGCCCGGATTAAAATAACGTCTCAGATAATCATGTAACTTTTCTCTTGTGATAACATGTCAACAAAATTTGGGCAAAGGATATTCTTTTAAACTTTCTCATTATCAAACTTTACTTTGTATTTGTTAACTATTTTAAAACTTTCTATTTCCCCCTGTTTTGTTTGTGCGTATTATAAGTCTCTCTGTTACACGTGAGGGCATTTCAAAGTGGTGTAATGGTTAGCAAGCTTGTCTCGCTAGAATCATTAAAATTGAGTAAAGAGTTCGATCCTCACTGGATGCCGCATACTTTCGGCCCTGTGCCTCATCTAAGCTGTCTTTGGAAAATCACCTCGCTGTTACACTCAATATAACAGGTTTTGTGGCGTGTTGAAGCTACGCTACAGCGAACCTCGCAATAAACAATATCTGAAACCCTCCAATAATCATTGGAGGTTTGCGTTATTTTGAGTAGTGAACATTATTATTTTTTAACCTGAATTTGTTTTATAAAAATAATAAACGATACGCATAACGTTGGGAAAGGTATAATCCGTCTCTTCTTTCGAATTATGGGTTAAATATTAGGATAGACTGGGTGCTATAGCCTTGGTCGGCAACCAGTCTACTGCAGAATGCAATGGCAACCTACAGCGGGATAATCTTCCGCCCACTCATTTATGTCTCTTTCGAGACATGATCGCCTAAAGCGTGTATCACGTAGGGCACTTAACTGACTGATAATTTAACAGTTTTTTTTTTGTTGTTTTTTTTTAATCCTTTTTTAGAAACATTGAAATCCTGTGGGCAAGTTATATCAATTAGTTAGCGGGTTCTTTTTTTAATTTTTTATGATTATGTTTGGTCTATTTGGATCAGTTTTTCTGTCTGTGAAAATTGGTAAAATCCACAATATATTCATTTCATCATCATTTGAAATCATTCGAGTAATGTTTGTACCATGTATCTAGGATTTCAATACCACAGTTTAAACAGACATGCCAATGAATGTATTGTCCTAGCCTAGTGTATCTAATAATGTATTCTTTTTAAGCACCCTGATACTTTGTGTTCAGCAGTTTCATCAAATTTATGGTATAACAAGAGAGAGCTAGGGAAGAAAAAATTTTCTTTTATTTGTATTTCTCTCGTTGTAGACATTATTTTATCCATGATATAATAACACCATATTTCATGAACGGAACGGAAAGGCTGAAAGGAAACAGAAAGACAAAAATGCTTTGTTCTCAAAGAGACTTTTATGCTACTAAGACATACACAAAACCATATATACATATATACACATGTCCCACACGGAGAATAATATATTACATATATCTCCACAGTAAAGTTGAGTGAGAATAGGAACAAAAAGGAAGGGTCTTAGATATAATATGGAGATACTCCTGTGTCTGGAGATGTTATGTTTAGAACTCCAGATTCAAACAGGTTGGATTCATCTATGTCTCATGCAAGGACATATTTCACGAACAGGAAAAAGCTAGTCTTAGGTTTTTCCCAAGCTGAAAACAAATTGAATTTGACTTTTGTCACTGTATGGAGCGACGTAGCTAAATAGTTGTAATGTGACAAAGGTCTTATATCCACTAAAAGGAGATAAGCGCCTTCTGTATCCCTACAATGACATAAGCAGCAAGTGGGATTTGAGAAATTTTAGCCTTTTAAACAATAGTTGGAAGACATTGATCTTATGCTACCATGATAAGGCCTTCTGTCTCCCTTTTAAATCCACTGCTTATTATTATTATTATTATTATTATCCAAATATATACATTTTTACACTGAGTGTATATTGCTTGTTGCTTAAAGTGTCAGAAAGTCTCCTCTTTTCCTGCACCTTCCACAGAGTCGTTGCCGTTGTGTAAACAGTATCAACACTTTTTCTAATCCTTTCCCCATCTCGCTTCTAGGTTTTCCGACGGAAGGGAAAAATTGTTGGTTAAACACTGATTTTTACAATTTTACAATTAAAGCCTTTTAATAAGTGCCAATACTTGTTGTATATATTATTCATGAAAAATAAAGAAAAGAGTATTGTCAGTTGTCAAAAATCCAGAAAAGAACGAACCGCAAATGGCTTTGGTATAATTCTACCCACTGATGAAGCTGAGAACATGTGACCAACGAGAAAGCCTTAAAGAAATAAATCATACTTAAAAAAAAAAGAAGAAACAATTGAAAATATCTGTGACATATAATGAAGAAGAGAACCCGGAGAATATAACACTCACAGAGCAAACTGAAAACAGAAGTGGAATTAGAAACAGCGAGTAACCTTCTTAGTAAGACCTAAGATGTATGATAAAAGTTACTTGCAGCAACAAAAGACAGGAAGATGTGGAGAACAATGATAGCCCACGTCTTGAAGGACATGACGCATAAAAGAAAATAGATTGCATTGATAATGATTTTATAAAGAAACATAGGAAGAAATGCATTATCAGTGGTGAGGAATTCAGAAATAAGTAACACCTTAAAGAATCAGTTCATTGCCACAAGTGATACACGCTTTGGACGATCATGTCACGAAAGAGACATGACTGACTGGGCAGAAGATTATCCAGCAGTAGATTGCTTTTTGCGGTAGACTGGTTGCCAGCCAAGGCTATAGAACCCAATCTGTTCTGTTATCTAACCCATAACTGGAGGGAAGAGACGGATTAATACCTTGAGTAAGTGAATGCAAGGAATTCAACTGGAATTCGAACTCGGGTCAACGATTTTCCGTTACGAGCCGATATCCACTGCACCACAACGCACATCCCCTTAAAGAATAGGCTTGTTATATTCATAAATACTGTTGATGTTCGTGATGATGATGATGATGATGATGATGATGATGGCAATGATAGTAGTAGTAGTAGTAGTAATAGTAATAATAATGTTCTAGCATCATTTTTATGTATTTCCTGATTTCTTTTGGATTTTGAATCATAGTTAACTTTTCTCAGTTGGTGAGATTGAGTTTTTTTGGCTGATGGGACAGATCCTGCCATATGAGCTTTTTTTTTTATTTTGTTTTTAGATTTTCCATTTCTTGCTGTTTTCGCTTCTTAAAATCTTTGTTCGTAACTTTTCAGAGTTCCTTTTCCTTAGAATACCCTGCTGTTATTATGCGTTTGTGTCTATTTCTCTCTTTCTCCTCTCTCTCTCCCCTTCTTTCTCCCTCTCCCTTTCTCTGCCTCTCTTTTTCTATTCCCACTCTCTCTGTCACTCTATCTCTCTCTGTTCCCCCTCCTCACTCTCTCTCTCCGTCTCTTTCCATTTCTCTCTCTTCCCTTTCTAAACCCCTCTCTCTGTCTCCCTTTCTCACTCTCTCTCTCCATTCTTCTCTCTTCGTTTCCTAAACCCCTCTCTCTGTATCCCTTTCTCACTCTCTCTCTCTTCGTTTCCTAAACCCCTCTCTCTGTCTCCTTTTCTCACTCTCTCTCTCTCCATTTCTCTCTCTTCGTTTCCTAAACCCCTCTCTCTGTCTCCCTGATTTTTTTCATTCGTTATTTTTTCACCCATTTTAAATTCATTTTATTTTTTGTCAAACACGCCCTCATCTAATCCGACGTCGAATATTTTCTTTAACATCCCTCAACATGGCTCCCATATTTCACCGTGTATGTGGTTTGTTTTTATTTTTTCTAGTCATTTGTTTCTTTCCTTTTGTCTTTCTTTTCTTTCTATAATGGACTCCTTTGCGTCCTACCCTCTATCGATCTCCATTCTCTTTTGACAAAATAACTATTAAGTTGAGTCATAAATAAGTTCCGTTTTTGTTTGTCAAATTTATTCTTAAAAAAATTACATTTTAGTCGGTTACATGTTTACCGTTATTTGCAATGACTTGTTGTCACTTATTAAGCCGCTCTTTTCTTTTTACGGTAAAATCCCATAAAATGAGAAAAGATTTAGACGAACGCTTTAATCAAGTTTTCATTTAAAAAAAGAATTTTGCGGCGATTGACAGAGGTAATAAACGGTTGGTGCAAGGACGGGTGGTTATGGGCGATCTACAAAGGTAATAAACGGTTGGTGCAAGGTCGGGTGGATATGGGTGATCGACAATGGTAATAAACGGTTGCTACAAGGTCGGGTGGATATGAGTGAAGTGGAATCTGCAATAGCCAAATTGAATAGAAACAAAGCAGCTGGACCAGACGGCATAGTCATAGAACTGCTGATAGCCATGGAATATTTGGCATAGAGAAAATTACAGAAATAATAAATTAAATTTATAATAGTGGTGTAATACCAGATGACCTCAGCAAGTTGATCTTCATAGCGCTGCCTAAGAAGCCAGGAGCAAACGAGTACGAATTCCACAGAACCATCAGTTTAATGAGCCATGTAACAAAATTGATCGTCCGAATCCTGATGAATAGAGCGAGACGCAGAATCAGGCCAGAGATAGGACAAGTTTTATCAAAGACACTGGAACAAGGAACGCAATATTTATGATTTGGATGCTCTCTGAAAGGGCAATACAAATGAAGGACTTATACCTGTGCTTTATTGCTTATGCGAAGGCGTTTGACAAAATACCCCACAAAGAATTGATGGAGATGCTCGGCAGGCTTGACATATTTGGGAAAGACCTAAGAGTAATCAAGAATCTTTACTGTCAGCAAACCGCTTGTATACGGACAGGTAACGAATTCAGCAGATATACAAAGATAAAAAGGGGTGCTATAACAAGGATGTGTCTTTTCACCGGATCTGTTCAACTTGTACAGCGAGAATATT
This sequence comes from Ascarosepion bandense, assembly GCA_037127315.1. Classification (NCBI taxonomy): domain Eukaryota; kingdom Metazoa; phylum Mollusca; class Cephalopoda; order Sepiida; family Sepiidae; genus Ascarosepion; species Ascarosepion bandense. Next base: position 799,227 of record JBBBDQ010001470.1, read on the forward strand.
TTGGGAACCCTAGAAGTTATGCCTGGATTCGTCATCGGAGGCCAAAATTTAAGCAACCTAAGGTACGCGGATGATACAATGCTGATAGCAGACACAGAAAGGAAACTACAAGAACTCCTACAGAAGGTGGCTGAAGAGAGTGACAAGAAAGGACTTCAAATAAACTGCAAGAAAACCGAATGCATGGTCATCAGTAAAAAGGGCAGCCCAATATTCCAAATACAGGTCGGGGATACTAAAATCAAGCAGGTACAAAAATTTCAATACTTGGGAAGTGTTATAACAGAAGACGGAAAGTGCGACACAGAGATCCGAAGGCGAATTGGCATGGCGAAGGAAGCATTCCAGAAGTTGAGTAAAGTATTAAGAAACAGAACAATTTCGCTAAAAACAAAAATGGATTGCTATGTGATGTCAGTTCTTCAATATGGCAGTGAATGCTAGAAAATATCATCAAAGATAAAGGAAAAACTTGAAGCAACTGAAATGTGGTTTTACAGAAAGATGCTGCGAATAAAATGATGAGGTTTTGGAAATGATGGAAACGAAAAGGAAATTAATACTGAGCATCAGGAAAAGACAGCTGAAGTTCCTGGGACATGCAATGAGGAAAGAGGGCTTGGAGAACCTGGTACTAACAAGCCAGATAGAGGGAAAAAAGACAGGGGAAAGAAGCGGATAACATATTTGAAGGACCTAATGAGGTGGATGATGGAACGAGGGTTGCATGGTGTAACAGGAGAAGGCGTGCTAAGAGCCACCAGGGATAAGGAGACGTGGAAGGCCATGATCGCCTAAGCCCTGAAATGACAGGGCACAAAAAAAAAGAAGAAGAAGAAGAAGAAGACAATGTAAATCTGCATTTAATCTTTTATTGCAGTTTAATAATTTAAAATGAATAATTCCCCGACTAGTGATGTTATAATATCAAACTTTCCATTCCTGGTATTAATATCAATTATTTTGTTAATACCGATATTGAAACCGACATTAATGAGGCATTCTTTTGACGGATTCAAAGGTAAAAAAAACATATTTTGAAAATGATCTATTTCATTGCTTAAAAATGTAGTCATATTTATCCTTTAAGTAAGGTTCAAAAATCGATAATTCTTTCAATTCAGTAAACTATATCCCTCATGTGCGTTGTGGTGCAGTGAATATCGGCTCGAAACGAGAAACCGGAACGCCGAGTTCGAATTCAAAACGAATTCGTTGCATTCACTTCCGTTCAAATACACTTTGGAAATGTATTAATCCGTCTCTTCTCCCTTCAACTATGGATCAAATAACAGGATAGATTGGGTTCTATAGCCTTGGTTAGCAACTAGTCTAACGCAGAAAGTAATGGGAACCTATTGCAGAAAAATCTTCTGCTTAGTCAGTCATATCTCTTTCGAGACATGATCGCCCAAGCGTGTATTACGTATGGGACTTAACTGACTACCTCGTGAAGATGAAGCTTTGTCCAATGAAAAAAAGAATTTTATCATAGAAGTAATAATTTTAAAAATATGTATTTCATTACTGAAAAACTGTATTCAACCCAAAAAATAATTTCCTAACTGTATGAAAATATTCATTAAGCAATATATATATAAACGAAATCTATATTTTTAATTTATTTGTTTTAACATTTTTAGTGGATACTCATATTTGAGTAGACCCTCTGTTTTTGTTTTGTTTTTTTTTTGTTGTTTTTTAAATAATTAAACAGTATATTTATTTATATCTATCGGCATGAATACTCGAAAAATATTGACAGGAAAATATGCGTTCTCCGGCAGGATATATCCATTAAAAATAATGTTTAAACAAATAAATTATATATAATTTATTTATAAACAAATAAATTATATATATATATATATATAATTTATTTGTTTAAACATTATTTTTAATGGATATATCCTGCCGGAGAACGCATATTTTCCTGTCAATATATATATATATATATATATATATATATATATATCACATAATGGCAACCCGTGAAGACGGAGGAGATAATCAAAAAGATTTTATCTAATTAATATAAATTATCAATTAGAGAGAGATAGAGAGTGCTCAATGGATATTATCCAGAGCAAATATATTAAGAAAGTCAACACAGAAAAACGGTTATATCTCCAGAAGTTATTTCAGCAATGTTAAGAAAAATCATTACAATTTCATCGTTTAACGGTCTGACCAAGGCAGTTGTAAGGATTGTTCTTTACAACCGTTTAATTATAACCGTTTAATTATCTGTTGACTTTTCTTCTTAATATATATACATATATGTGTGTGTGTGTGTGTGTGTGTGTGTGTGTGTGTGTGTGTGTGTGTGTGTGTGTGTGTGTGTGTGTGTTCTTAGTTTAATATATCTGCAAATTAAAATAAAGATTTCTCTAAAAATATAAATTTCAAGACCTTACTAATACAAGAGAAATAACAGAATATTTTAGTGAAAAGCAAACTAATCAGATCATTTTACATTTTCATTAACATAGATTTAAGTAAGTAAAGACTATTCAATTAATTTTCAGAGAGATTTGATCTCAATTTCCCGAGGTACAACCCTGCTTCTAAAAACGCCTTTTCAGATTTAACATTGTAGGCGTAATTGAAAGTAATGCATTATAGAGCTTGTTTAGATTTTAAAGATATTTCAAAGCTCTTAAATCGAAAGTCGCTGAAGGTTCTTTTCTCAGTGGAATCGTCTATAACTCTTCTGTTTCTTACAAATATTCTGCGAGCAATAGGTCATCATTTGCCCTTTTCCCCAGCTTCTGTTCCAGTTGTATCTTTAGAGCGGTAAGTTTCTTATTGTCTTACGCTTTGTTTTTCGTGCTGAACCAAATGTACACTATTTTCAGTTAAAAAACCTGCTGCAGCTTTCTTGAGTCCAACTTTAAAAGGAGGTGAAACAAACTGATCATCCTGATTTTTCAGTTATAGTGTCATGATAGTATTTAAGCACACCTACTATCTCTGTCTTTATTCTTGAGGAAAAATAATTACTCGGGCATTCTTTTAATAAATTTCTTAGTCGGGCATTCTGCTCCGAAAGTTTATTTATAATGAACTTGAAGAAGCTTCTAGGGGTCAGAAATGTTGCATCTCTTGAACACAGATCTTTACAAGCTACCTAAATGGGACTATGTGCGTTGTGGTACAGTGGATATCGATTTAGAAAGAGAAATTGGAGAGCCAAGTTCGAATTCCAGTTGAATTTATTACCTTCGAATACCAGTCTACCGAAAGTAATGGCAACCTATTGCGGGATAATCTTCTACCCAGTCAGTCATGTCTCTTTCAAGACATGATCGCCCAAGCGTGTATCTAAAAATCTAAAATAGGACGAAGCATATTACTGATTTCTTCCCAAATTTCTCACTCTTTTAATATGATTGTCACAGTGGAAAGAACTACACTCAATGCTTTAGGGATACAGTGTTTCAGTTCAAGAAATCTTTCTATCATTCTTAAAAGACTATTTCATTTTGCCTTGCAGTCTAAAATTAGCTTGAGTTATTTCCGGTGAAACTGGTCTTTTTTTTTTTAATCATATCACCCCAAGCAAGGCAGTAACGCCACTGATGCGCAGGGGGCTACGTAAGGGTAAAAAGAATGGAAAAGAGAAAGCCGGAAACCACATCCTAAACAGGAAACAAGGGATGAGCCTCTTCACCTGTTCAATAGATGTGGGTGGAGTGTGAACCGGGCGATAGTCTAGTCTATCTACTCCAATTGAAAAAAAAATAATAATAATAATAAAGGAAAAGAGTGAAAAGATTGGAAAAGAGAAAACCGGAAACCGCATCCTAAACAGGAAACAAGGGATGAGCCTCTTCACCTGTTCAATAGATGTGGGTGGAGTGTGAACCGGGCGATAGTTTAGTCTATCTACTCCAATAATTTAGTCTATCTAACTTTATTTACTATATTATAGAAACTGTTTTGAAGTAATAGAACGTTAAGATTGTTTCGCAGTTTCAGAAGCACAATGTTAAAAAGTGTAGTAGGGACGGTCAGCGATGTCTGGTACAAGGCCAATTCACAAGCATAGCCGATATTTCCTACAACTTCGTTATCATCAGAAGGTTGAAGATTAGATGATCAATGTGAAAGAACAAAATTGTTTCGTTTGTATGTTAAAATAGAATTTTATTAACTAAACAGAATAACATGAATTTGTAGAAGTTAAATTATCAAAGAGAAAATGTACATAGTTAATCAATTTGTAAGAGTTATATGTTCAATGAGAAATATTAGTAGAGTGTCCAGAATTCTAGTTGTAAGTAGCGAATGTGTTTAATAAAATTCTGTGTTACTTTCCTTTTTTATGGTCGGCGAGAACGTGAAAAGGAAAGGGAAACAATAAAGAAAATTGTACTTGTCGGACGTTAATTTTTAGGAGTCAGTTGAAGTATCTTGATGTTGTTGTCGTCGTCTTCTTTGTTGACTGCGAGAATGTTGAGGATGGAGAAGAGGTAAAGGAAATTAGCATGAGTGAAGGAGAACGAATATGTGACACGACTTTACGTCCGGGTCAGACTTGAAGTTTGTTTTTTTGCCACATGTTGGGGTATGATTATCGCTGTTTCCATATCACTGGCAGATTTTGCTTTTTTTCTTTCTTTTTATACCGAAAGACCCTTTAACATAGACTTGTTAACTTTTCTCTCAGTTTTTTAAATAGCTTCCTTCCATTGGTAAGAAAATTAATTTAACATCTGATCGCGAAATCCGGTTTCGTCTTTTTCTTCAGTACGGGGTCAATAGGGTCAATCCTTTTTCTGTTCGACAAAATCAAGATTTCACACGGAATTGTGAATGTTTGTAAAAGTGAAAAAGAGAAGAGAGTTACTTTTAATTTTTAATTCCTTATCCGCCACAAAATAATGACATTTTAATTCTTCATCTGGTTCGTTTTCGTTTCCACTTGACATTTCATTAGATTTGACTGCAGTTTTGTCTTCTTCTGCCCCCCCGCCACTTTTCTTCACTTTCATTGTTTTTTACTGGTTCTTCCGATTACTCACCGATACCTTTCTCATACTAGTCACTTTGCAATATTTTTTGTACGAAACCAAAGAAATATCTAGATGCATTCTTCTTCTTCATGTGCCATGTCCCTTCAGGACGTAGGCGATCATGAAATTTTATTTGTCCCTATCCTTTGTCGATCTTAACATCTCTTCTCTTGATATCTCTCCCAAACCCCGTTCCGTCATCCACTTGCTCAAGCCCATCAACTATGTGGCTAGACGCATTGCATGAGCTAAAAAACTGTTGATGCTCAAGTAATATCATTTCCAAACTTTACCCATTACAGAGTTACCATCAGTTGTACACGCTGTTATGATTGTTTTTTATCAAACTCAAGGCGAAATTCAGCTTACCTCTTTGTTTTTTTATGATTTTAACGCTATTACATCTAAGAATTTTAAACAAACTCAAGAACCGATACTTGCCTTTGAAAGATATTCATGTTTCTTACATCTTTTATGAATGTATATTTATCAAAAGTGACACAGAATCGGATCTCTTCACTAATTATTGTTTCAAAATGATTTACCAGTTCACACTTTTTCCTATCATAGAAAATGATCACCATTTTACTTACAGACTTTCTCATTGTTGCTTCTTGTATTTGTTTTTAGCCAAACTTTCTGAATAATTTGCTTCAAGCACTAGAACTGAAACTAAAACCACCAAGAGCGGTGAGTTTGCGATTTCTACTTCAATAGATTTTTGAGTGAGAAATGTTAATATCTTTTGTCTTTTAACTGCTTCAGCTTCATTGTTCGGGTCAATATCAGTTATCTTATGCACGGCTTTTAATTGAAACAAACAATCTAGTTGCTGAATCTTCACAACACTTTTTACGCTTTATGCACTCGGTTTCGTCTTTAATTTTTCTATTAAAATAATTCCAAGTACTTGATTTTTTTTTTCGAAATTATATATAAGGGACCAAAATGCTAATCACTTTAAAATAAAATATTATCTTTGCAAAATTAACATTGTGCTGCTTGTTTCTGGAGGCCGGTTAAATTCATAAAGTCTAGTGTGTATCATACAGGAACAGGATGTTATGTTTGGTCGCGCAGGCGCAACTGGCTTTCTTGCAAGTTGAGATAAAACATTGCTACTCATCTGAAATTGTTTTCTTTAAATTTCTGATCACAGCAAATTGTACTTTAACATTAACTTTCAATATTCGCCTAATTATAGCGTTATATAATATTTAACATATTCCTACTAGGATAATTACTGCAATATATATATATATATATATATATTGCAGTAATTATCCTAGTAGGAATATGTTAAATATTAAACAATAACGCTATAATTAGGCGAATAATTATATCAAAAATATAAAAAATATATAATTATATATATATATATATATATATATATATATATCAACATGCCTTGTTGGCATAGAAGAATCCAAAGAAGTATCCTTTACATATAATAGTAGGATAAACATATATGCATATAAATACATATAGAGCAAATATAAGAAAAATTAAGACAAACGCGTTATTTGATGGTAATTCGGAAGTATAGGCCTTTAAATTAAGGATGTAAAGCTCTATTTCTCCCTCCCTCCTTTCTTTCCTTGCTTCTCTTTTCTTTATCACTCCCTCTTTCTCGTCTGACCCACCCGCTACCCTCGAACTTTCTTCGACACTGACCGCTGGGTGGGCAGCATCAATTTTGTTTAGGGGCGAGAAATTGGCGTCTTGACGTGTTATCTGGTGTGGGTTCTATGCGAATTTTACATCTGATTCTGTGAGAATGTCTGTGGGTTCGACAAACGGATGGATTGTTCTTATTTTCTTTTTTAGGGGAGCGATAGTTATATTCTTATCATTTTATATGTTTTTATTTTTTTTATTTTTTTTTTCTCTGGATTAGGTTTTTGTGAATCCCATTCATATAGAATCCTTCGTTGAATAAAGACGGAAGCTAAAGATGGCTCGCCTGAAATAGGCCCATACTTCCGAATTACCATGAAATAACGCGTCTGTCTTAATGTTTCTTATATATATATATATATGTGTGTGTGTGTGTGTGTGTGTGTGTGTGTGTGCGCACGCGCGCACGCGCACACGCGCCTGTAAGGAAATATAAGCATATGTTTCCACTTCCAATACCAGTATTGTCTCTTCGGTACTGATGCCGATTTCTTATATTTGATACCACCAGTATAATACAGGTATTCGATACTACCGGTATAGAACATGTATTTGTTAATACCGAAATAATACAGGTATTAATGTTACCGGTTTAATATAGGTATTTGATATTACTGGTATAATAGACATATTTGATACTACCAGTAATACAGGTATTTGATACTTATAAAATAAAGGTATGTGATATTACCGGTATAATACAGGTATTTCAGTATCGGTAATTCCGACATTCCTGCCAATGCACACAACATTAATTGGTAATTAATGGTAATTGGCTGTGGACACGGCTGATGCAAGGCTCTCGTGGCCAGTTTCTGAATCTATGATACATTTAACATCTACTTGGGATTTTGATTGCTAAAAAGTTGAATAATTTTAACACCTTTAACATTATGGCTAAAAAAAAATAGTACATTTACATAGTGAGACTTAGTATGAATAAAACAAATTCACGTATTTCGACAAAAAACGGTGACAGAATTGCATCAAAATCCATGAAAATTGTTCCTCCTTTAACAGCCAGATGTGCAACTGATATAAATATAGGTAGAAAAAAATGCAAACGGCGATAAACGTCACAAAGTATTGCCCGGGCCCGCAAGCCTGGGATCGTACGCACTTGCAATTGCCTCTTCGGATTACGCCATTTTGGCTTACGAAAGGTTTTTGAGAAACGTCTCACTTTCAGATGGTAATAATTTTAGTTATTTCCTCATTAGGAAACATTCAGTATTCACTGATCGGTTAACAAGTGCTAAGTCATACAGAGAACTTACCTACTTTCAATTTTCAATTATTTTCCGCATTTTACTGTGCTGCTTCTGAGTTTTCTTTCATCTCCACCACGTGCCACATTCCTGGACACATACCAGGAGGGATCAATACTTACCTGGCACATTTTGGTGTCGGGTAGGGACCAAAAATTATCTCTCAGTTGTGTCTCTGTCCTCGAAGACAGAGTGCGGCTCAGTTGTAGCTCCGTAGCGAGGGCAGAGGTGCATCTGAGAATAAATACAATAACGTCATAGTAGCAAGAAATAATGTAGCGTTTATAGCAATAACAATTAATATAATGTTTATAAGAAATAATATAATGTTAATAACAATATGAATTAATGTAAAGTTTTTAGCAATAAGATATAATGTAACGTTTATAGCAATAATAATTTAACGTTTAGATCAATAAGGAATAATGTAACGTTTATAGTAATAAGAAGCATTATAAAGCTTATGGCAATAATAATGTAACGTTTGTAGTAATAAGAAGCATTATAAAGCTTATGGCAATAATAATGTAACGTTTATAGTAATAAGAAGCATTATAAAGCTTATGGCAATAATAATGTAACGTTTGTAGTAATAAGAAGCATTATAAAGCTTATGGCAATAATAATGTAACGTTTATAGTAATAAGAAGCATTATAAAGCTTATGGCAATAATAATGTAACGTTTATAGTAATAAGAAGCATTATAAAGCTTATGGCAATAATAATGTAACGTTTGTAGTAATAAGAAGCATTATAAAGCTTATGGCAATAATAATGTAACGTTTGTAGTAATAAGAAGCATTATAAAGCTTATGGCAATAATAATGTAACGTTTGTAGTAATAAGAAGCATTATAAAGCTTATGGCAATAATAATGTAACGTTTGTAGTAATAAGAAGCATTATAAAGCTTATGGTAATAATAATGTAACGTTTGTAGTAAAAGAAGCATTATAAAGCTTATGGCAATAATAATGTAACGTTTGTAGTAATAAGAAGCATTATAAAGCTTATGGCAATAATAATGTAACGTTTATAGTAATAAGAAGTAATATAATGTTTATAAGAAGATATAACGTAACATTTATAGAAATAAGGAATAATTTAACGATTATATAAATAATGATATGTGCGTTGTAGTGCAGTGGATATCACTTGGAAACGAGAAATCGGAGAGCCGAGTTCGAATTCCAGTTAGATTCATAGCATTCACTTACACACAAATACTTATGGGAAGGGTACTAATCAGTCTATTTCCTCTAGCTATAGATCAAATGATAGGACAGATTGGGTTCTGTAGTCTAGGTTGGCAACCAGTCTAGCCCAGAACGTAATGGCAACCTGCTGCGAGAAAACCTTCCGCCCAGTCAGCCATGTCTCTTTCGAGACATGATCATTCAATGGTATTATGGTATTTCACTGATATCAATAAGAAATAATATAACGCTCATAGCAATTAGAAATAATATAACATTTCTAGAAATAAGCACTATTATAACGTTGGTCCCGGGTATGACAGTAAACTGCATCCAGCAGCAAGATTGGGAGGTTGTGAGGAGCTTGGAACTACCTCTTAATTGCTGTTGTTCCCATGTCCACCCTGACTCGGAGTGGTAACACCTGTTAGGGTCTCAGCGATAGGCAAATAGTTATCCCCAAAAGTGGAGTGAAAACACTATAAAAGTATAAAAATAGACTTTTATAGAAAAGTATACATTTTTAAAGAAAAAATATCACCAACAATACATTTTTGAAGGAAAATCATTATGACCAGCAACACATTTTTAATAAAAAAAACTAGACGATATCTTCAGTTTTCTATAATAAAAAAAACTTTTCATCAAAATCTGATTAAATCAACTTTCTGACTTCATGAAAACAAATACCTTAAAACCCCTATCTTTTGGGCATTAAGTAATCCACAGTGGTTGATATGCCGTTAAAAAAAAACTGAAACTCAAACATTATAACGTTATAGTAATCAGAAATAAATAGTAATATCCGTGAATTTTTTTACGTTTTTCCTATTTGAATTTTTCATTGGAGCAGACGTGAAACGCATCAGATTGTTATCGCTTAATCTATCTTCACATTTTTTCTATTTTTCTCGACGGAAAGCAAACGGCATCTCTATGGCCTTTCCGTCGTTCAGTGCGATTAAAATAGGACAGTTCTTTATTTCTTGGCAGGGCATAACATATGCGTTAACTAACTTAGAAAAAGGAAATTTTAACATGATGTTTGTCTAAAAATTTCTCTTTCCACTTCCCATTGGGGATTCAATCAGATATTGATTTCGCTTAAGACCATTCTCAGCATTCTTCTGTAGAACCACTTCACTGTTGATTCTAATCTCCTCTTCATCTGTGTAGATATTGTGTCGAATTTACAGTTATACAGGATGATATCACTGAGACAGCAATTAAGCAACCCTTTGTTTGATTCTAACGAAATAATCCTACAAGGGGTGGACAAAATAATGGAAACGCCTAGTATCATGATAGGATAAATTTGATCAAACTGTCAAAAGCTTGTCTGATTTTATGTTTGTTGATTTAATATTAATAGCACTTAATTTATTTTGCTAAAATTGATTTCTTTTTTTTTTTTTTACAGATATTATTTAAATAGGTGTATTAAAATAAACAGTCAGGTCTGTTTACGCATTTTAAATGCGCAACTTCATCCTATGGTTCAGGAACTGTTTCCGAAAAGAAATGCCATTTTTCAGGATAATAATGCACCCATTCATACTGCTAAAGTTGTAGCTGAATGGCACGAGTAACATTCTACTGAAGTAGAATATCTGACCATCGCAGTCGCCAGATCTCAACATCATTGAACATATATGGTTCATTTTAGAAAAAAAATAAAGGGTCGATATCCTCTACCATCGTCATTAAAAAAAGACTGTTTTAGCTGAAGGATGGATAAGAAATTTTGGGGAAACAATTCAAACTTTGTACGAGTCGATCCCACGCAAAATTCAAGCTGTAGTTACAGCTAAAGTCGGCTCTACCCCATAATAAATTGGCTTGTATTTTAAGTGTTTCTATTATTTTGTACGCCCCCTGCATGTCTTAATACGTTGTTTCGTTTCTGGAAAGCTTCTAACGCTATTTCGATGCGACTTCGGACTCCTGTGTCACATTTCCGTCGTCTGTTTTTGGATTATCCAAGTGGCTGCTTCATATATTATTGAAATTTGCCTGCCACCCGCTTCGAAACTGGAACGTATCCCATTTCCTGGCGCTTCTGATACGCCTCACCGAGGAATTTTCCTTCTATAGGCTGTCCAACACCGTCTACGATTTCTGTTTAAATTTCGTCTACGGTCTTGAAATAGTGGCGTGGGGTCTCTTCGGCTTTGATTGCATTTTGGAGAACAAACTCAAGCCCCACGTCAAGAGCCAAAGGACAACCTTTGCAACAACGCGATGCATGTTCATGTTCTCCGTGAGGACCTCACGGCTGACTTCACAACTGATTCTTGTCATGTGAAATTGTTAATGGATGTTGAGGACATTCACTGCTTGTGATTATGTTTACTGAAGTATGTATGCCGCCATGTCCCGTAATGAATTAGTGACGTAGAGACACCCCGTTTTATTGCAGTCATAACAGCAGTGGAGTATTTAGATCAAGATAGCCTGACGGAGCCCAAACCGCTTCAGGGTAGTTTTAAATTCAGAGCTTTTTATCTCCTAGACAACCGAAAATAGACTCCAATCTGCCCAGTTAATTAACCTATAGCTGGATGAAAATGGATTCATACCTTTTCCAAGGGTATTAGTGCGTAGTCAACAAAACAGAATCGAACCGGCATTAAACTCTGGACTTTTATTTCATTACAGTATTCGACTTCAAGATGTTGAATGAAATGCTAGATTGGCAGCAAGGTCTCATCATTTTACATTTGAAACGACTAGATATAACAGTAAGTTCTATGCTAATGGTTTCTTCTCTGGCATTTCTCTCTTGCGAAATTCTCTTCCAACTCCTTACTTCCGAGTCAATTCAGAAAAAAAATGGCGATCTTTTTAATTACTGTTTTTTTTTTATTATTGTTCTTTCTCCTTAATATTTTTTTTTCATATTCTTGTACACGCAGTACCTCCCTTGTGTCTTCAGTTCTTTATTACCTTCTTTCGGGTGGAATGATTAAAAAGATAAATAAATAAAATTAACCACGCCTCCCAAACACCTACAGCTACTAAAATAACATTTACAGCGATAAAATATATTGTTGATTTTTTTTTTCAAATTATTGAGAGCAAATCGTAAATTATACAGATTTTTAATTTTTCAGTTATTTATTTATTTATTTATTTATTTATTTGCAATGTCTTCAATACGGTTCCAATTGATTTATTAAGTATCGACACGATCATAACGACCATATTCTGTTTTGGCTCAGATATCAATCGAATTATTATTATTATTATTATTATTATTATTATTATTATTATTATTATTGGAGTTATTTTTCTTGTTCGCATCCCATTGGGAAGTGTCTTTGCAGGCAATCATTATTATGCTGGGTTGGCATCTCATTATGCTTGCATTGAATTTCCGCCGAGGGAATCAATCCCTTGTGCAAGATATAAATGCAACTACATCACCATAGATAGATACGCTTGATACTTTATTTTCTTTGTTTCCCATTTCCATGACAGTTTGCCAGAAAAAGTTGAACTTGAGATAAAAATAGAACAAGAGGTTCAGATAATAGTTTCTTCTGTAAGCCAAGAGAAATAGTTTGCCTTATATATATATATATATATATATATATACTTAGCAACTCTTCTTTTATTCATGTTTCCTTCAATGTGACCGACAAAGAAAATTTAAGTTTTTCATTCGCTTTTTCTAGTGTTCTGAAAGCTTTTCCCTAAATGGAGACTACGAGAGTGTAGAAACTGTCCGTACTGATTGTTGTCCCGAGCGCCTAATCGCTACGGATAGTCCTGGCCCACGCTTAGTCGTCAGGACAGAGAAGATAATGTCTTTTAATGTCTTTTAAAAACGGAATAAGGGAACAAAAATTTATTTTAAAAACGGAATAAGGAAACATATTTTCCTTGCTCGTCGCATTAAAAGAAACAGGTGCACACACACACATACGCACACACAAGTACACACACACGCACATACACACACGGGCACGGGCGCACACATATATACATACTAACAAGCAGATATAGATATGTATATAAACACGCACAGATATATATATATAAACACACACACACACACATATATATATATATATAAACACATATAAAAAAGCATACACACACGCACACACATA
>JBBBDQ010001470.1:817500-850000 GCA_037127315.1 Ascarosepion bandense
GAAAGTTTTTATTATTATGTCCACACATACACACAAAGAATAAAAAAGAGGAAAAGAGAAATACAATGTTGATGGCAGACGCAGGAACTCCTAGATAAAATGGAAAAGAAAAGCGAGAAGAAAGGACTAACCATTAATTATAAAAAGATAGGATTCATGGTTGTCTGCACGAGGAACGGCCAAGATGCGAACTACAAATTGGAGATACAAAAATCAAGCCAGTACAAGATTTTAAATATCTGGGGAGTGTTTTATTACCAGAAGGCATAAAATGTTACACTGAAGTCCGAAAACGTGTTGGAATAACGAATATGCTTTTCAAATGTCAATCAAAGTATTAAAAACAGGAAAATTTTGTTAGAAACAAAGAAAAGAGTAAGCAACTTAATATGAGACCACCTATATGGCATTGAATACTGGACAATCTTCTTATAGATGAAGAAGGGGCTTGAAGCAAACAGAAATGTCCTGAGAATACTTTGGACTGACTATGAGAGTAAAAACGAAGATTTAAGTGAGATAAAAGCAAAAAGGAAGAATTTCTACTGCTTAGATAATTTGACACTCAGAGAAAGCATACTGAAGACAAGAGGCCCAGATAAAAGAATTGAATAACCTAACCAAGAAACAGATGGTAGAACATGAACTGAGATTATTTACGATAACTATTGTTGCGAAAATGTGTGTCATTCGGCAGGATTCGAACGTGCGACTCCTAACAACATAGGAAAGCCATCAATTGGTCTGGTGCATCTTAGACCACTCGACAATGAATGATTCTACAGTCCAATCGAAGTCAAATCAAGCCTTATATAACACAATCACAATTTTCGATTATATGTAAATAGCCAGCTCTGCTCTGAAAGCGTATCGTAATGTCAACAAATGTAAACATACAATGTTACGGAAAATCTCGAAGATTAATGAAAAGATTTTAACAACCGACATAATTTATTTGTTTAAACATTATTTTTAATCAATACTCGTATTTGAGTAGATATTTTGTTTTTAATCAAACAATATATATATATATATATATATATATATATATATATATATATATAAATTTAGTGCATCGAGGCAGCAAGTAATTTTCTAAACATATGCTGTTAAATATAAGAGACAATGAATGTCTATTATGTTTAATCATGAGCCGTTCTAAACGTCGTAGTTTTGCTTTAATTTCAGTTGAAAATAAAGACAAATATTCTCCAACAGTTAGATAATTATTTGTTGATTTGCTTCTACGCTTTCGGCTCACATGAGCCATCTTCAGAGAGGTTGTTCAGATTGAAATATTATAACATCCACCACCACCGACAATTTTATTTTGTGTTGACATAAAACTCCGCTTGTCAACGGCAATAGTTACCAAAAATAATAAACGCAGTTCTTAAATTTGCGATGCGGTTTTATGACGTCACACCGCGTGATAGCACGAAATGACAACAAAACCATGTACTCAAATGCAATGTAATATGTTATTTCCGGATTTAAAGTTGATTTTATTGAGTGTTGGTTGTTTAGATTTGATGTACATGGCCTCCAATATCTGCAGGTTCCTCTTACTGTGTGTATGAGTAAGGATCACAGTATTGTTGACCAAAATCTGTCTGATATTACCTACATGTTTATGTTTTTCAGAGAAATGTTGTTTAATAGTACTCTGATCAGAAAGATGACATGTAAGTCTACGGGAGAGTGTGGTTGTAGTAAAACCAATATATGTACTGGGTTTTTTATTAGTATCAAAGATGCAATCTCTGAATGGGCACGTAAGAAGAATTCTTTAACAAGAATTACACAACATTAAGCAAACACTAGTCAATAATGGATTTCCTAACTCCGTTATTGATCAACAAATTAAAATGTATCTCAACAAAATTAACAACAGCTCTAACAATAATGATAATATTAATAATAATGGTTTACATCAAAAGAAACATAACACTATTAACTTATACTATTGCAACCAAATACATAATAATTATAAGCAAGATGAAAATACTCTCAAAAACATAATACGTAGAAATGTTAAACCAGTGGAAAGTAATAATCAAATTAATCTCATTATATATTATAAAAAATTTAAATCAATTGACCTCGTAGTCTATAATAACCCAACACCCACTAAACTAAATTCTCTACAAAAAACCAATGTAGTGTACCAATTTACATGCCCATTCAGAGATTGCATCTCTGATACTAATAAAAAACCCAGTACATATATTGGTTTTATCCAAATGTTGGAGAATTTTTCTTTATTTTCAACTGAAATTAAAGCAAAAATACGACGTTTAGAATGGCTCATGATTAAACATAATAGATATTCATTGTCTCTTATATTTAACAGCATATGTTTAGAATATATATATATATATATATATATATATATATATATATATATATATATATATTTCTACCAGCCTGATTATTTACCATAAATTTTGTTAGGAAAATGTGTGTTAATTTTTGATTAAAATTAATGTACAAACAAAATAAATAGGTCAGTCGTTAAAAACCATTTTGTTAATCTTCGGGACTTCCCTTAACATTGCGTGTTTACGTGTGTTGACATTACGATACGCTTTCAGTGCAGATATGGCTATTTACGTAGAATCGAAAATTGTGTCATACAAGGTTTGATTTAACTTTGATTACACTGAGGAATCATTCGTGGTCAAGTTCTAGATCAATTGGTAGCTTCTACTATGTTGTTAGGGGTCGCAGGTTCGAATCCTGCCAAATGACACACTATTTCGTTACGAAATGTATCGCAAATAGTCAGGCCGGTAGAAATAAATATATAAATATGCTGTTTGATTAAAAACAGAATATCTACTCAGATACGAGTTACGACCACAATTGGTTACAACCGACAACTCGTAAAACATGGTTGTAAGTCAACCTCTAATTAATTTTGCAATCTTTATCTATCGGCATTTTAGGCATCATTGTAGGGGTTTTTTTTTTTAAATAATTTTTACGGTTTCCTTACTTTTGATAACATTTGTATCATCTCTTTACACATCGTTTTATTTTTTATTTTTAGGTTGGTCTGATTTAAATCAAACACTGCTTATTATAGAACAGTTGGTTAAATATTTGCAAACGTTCTGGGTGGTGGAAGCGTGTTGTACCAAGGGTGCCATAACACTAAGTTTGAGGGAGTGATACCACTGTCAAGATCTTGGACGGAAATTGTCGAAATTGGGAAATACTCACGCGACCTGACGCAGAGCAAGAGCAAGCATTACTTGACGGATAGACATACCTATTCGCGGTTGTGGTTGTAAAGTCTAGCAGTTGTAATTATATATATATATATATATATATATATATATATTACGAGGGTGGGGGTTCAAAGGTTTTGAAAGATTTTTAGGAGAGGAGGTTATAATTATCTTAGCTTATTGTAATTTTAGTATGTTATTAGTATATAGCTAATAAACTGAATTGACAACTTTTTTTTCCAGATTGAAAAACACGGCTGTAACAACTTTTTGAAAACACACTATTAAACACTGCTTGTCACAGCGGACTAGTTTGCAGAATGCAGCCGGGACGTGAAGACAATTTGAAAGCTAGCAATGCAATAAAGTTTTGTGTTGACGGATGTGGCATTAAAGCAGTTTCTAACCCTCCCTAAAGTCCAGTCTTTGCTCCCTGTGACTTTTGGTTTTTTTCTCAAGCTGAAAAAGAACCTTGAAGAAGTCGCTTTGAAGAAATTGGGATGATGGAAGCTGTTAACAAAGACGTCTTCACGTTGGATGACTTACATGGCTGCCTTCACAAAGTGACTGGAGCGCTATAAGTTCATTGAAGTCAGAGAATTCAACTTTCATGCAGATTATTGTTTCGTACTTCTTTGAAATTAAGAAATGCCTTTCCTGAAAAAAGACAATCTGAAAACTTCTAGAACGCATCACGAATAGATAGATAGATAGATAGATAGATAGATAGATAGATAGATAGATAGATAGATAGATAGATAGATAGATAGATAAAGAAAAACGTGGATAGGTAGGTAATGGATTTAGATAGGGAAAAAACGTAGATAGATGGGTAATGACATAGATAGATAGATAGATAGATAGATAGATAGATAGATAGATAGATAGATAAGGAAAAACGTGGATAGGTAGGTAATGGATTTAGATAGGGAAAAAACGTAGATAGATGGGTAATGACATAGATAGATAGATAGATAGATAGATAGATAGATAGATAGATAGATAGATAGATAAGGAAAAACGTGGATAGGTAGTTAATGGATTTAGATAGGGAAAAAACGTAGATAGATGGGTAATGACATAGATAGATAGAAGATAGATAGATAGATAGATAGATAGATAGATAGATAGATAGATAGATAGCTAGATTTGAGTTGGAACGGGCAAACACGTGATTGTTTCGGTACCTATTAATGCATATCTATATTGTAATGTATGTGAGCAAAGATGAATTTTAATAAAAAATGGAGACCAAAAGGAAAGTTATGCTTAAATATTAGAAAGAGACAGTTGAGGTTTCTGGAGCACATAATGAGGAGGGAAGCTTGGAAAATCTAATACTCATTAGACAGACAGACAGACAGAGGGCAAGAGAGATAGAGAAAAGCAACGCATAACAGACTTGGTGAGCTTAAGAAAAGGTCTTGGGGTAAATAACAAAAAGACCAAATTTATCCACAAAGGATAGAAAACTCTGGAAAATTTCGTACATTCTGGGGGGATACGGCATATAAAGAGATTTTTTAAATGCATTAATGTCTTAGTACTGAATAAATACATAAATAAATAAGTAATGGCTTTATACAGAGACAGATAAGCGACAAGGTGTGAATTCTTCGCTGGTGTGAAGAGGTGACAATTCAATGTATGAATCTACTGGGTCGTTCCTTTTCATAACTAGAGCGATGGATCGGTCGTCACCACCGAAGCCGGCCCAACCAACGGTTGCGGGGACTAGGCAATTTGGGGCCGAGCGTACGCGCTCGGGTTCTCCAACTTGTCTCAGTGGGGAGACGAGGTAAATATTCATACTTAGATGGCCTGAGTAAATGGATGGCGGAACAGGGTTTACGAGAAATGACAAAAAGGCAAAGCTTATTTATAGCTACAAGGGACAGGAAGCTGTGGAGAACCATCATCGCCTATGTCATGGCGAGGGAAAAACGGCACATAAAGAACTAGAAGAAGAAGAGAAAACGAAGAAAAAGCAAGTGTATATTTATTATTGTCATTCATTTCCATGTATTTATTTTGCTTTTAAAATATATGAAAGCAACGCATGACATATTTGATGTGCTTGAGCAAATGGATGGCAGAGCAGGTTTTGGAGAGAGTAACAGGAGAAAGGATGTTAAGAGCTACAAGAGATAGGAAGATGTGAAGGACTATTATCGCCTACGTCCTGAAGGGACTTGGGACATAGAAGAGTAACAGAAGAAAAGATGTTAAGAGCTACAAGAGATAGGAAGATGTGGAGGACTATTATCACCTACGTCCTGAAGAGACTTGGGACATAGAAGAGTAACAGGAGAAAGGATGCTAAGTGCTACAAGAGATAGGAAGATGTGGAGGACTATTATCGCCTACGTCCTGAAGGGACTTGGGACATAAAAGAAGAAAATCTCTGTATTGGTGTCAGTGTGTGGATGTGTGTGCGTGTGTGCATCAGTATGTGTGTGTGTGTGTGTGTGTGTGTGTGTGTGTGTGTGTGTGTGTGTGTGTGTCAGTATGCGTGTGTGTGTGTGTGTGCCAGTATGCGTGTGTGTGTGTGTGTGTGTTTGTGTGTGTGTGCGTGCATGCGTGTTTTTGTGTCTGTACCTTCGCGTGTTGTTACCTTTAAAACCTATGCAGATATTGTGCCGCCACTTAAAAAAAGATGGAGGGACGATGCCTGCTTTTATGGTTTTATTTATTTATTCATATTTATTTATTATACTCTTTCTTCGATTTTTAGACCGAAAAATATCGACAATAATACGACGAGTAGAAGTGTGATCACCTAGAACTTGAGTTGAATAAAGTGAAAAGAAATAAATAAAAAATAATCACAGCACGAGGCGCAGGAGAAAAAATATAAGATGGAAATCAAAAATGGACGAAATAGTAAACACTATTCAGATTTATTGCATTTTTATTGAAAGTTTTCTTTCTGGAGAATATCTTGGTCTTCATTTCTGGCAAAAGAAATACATTTAAGAGCGCTCGACCAAAGTAACGTGTTGTTATTTGTCCCCCGCCATAACCAACATCTCTCCTTTTTCTACAGCTCTTTGTCCAACATCTTTGTTGATTCTTTCATTGTTTTTTTTTTTTGTTTGTTTGTTTGTTTTTTTGGTAAATCCATCTTTGTAAAACAATGTGAACCACATTGTCTTTACTGCATTAACAAATCTCTTTTGTCATTTAATTTTTTTAATCTGTTACTTATTTTTTGTTTGTGTGTGCGATCTTAAAACGATGATGGTTTTTTTTTTGTTGTTTAATTCTTTTCTATGCAATGTTACTCTTTTGGTTATATCTGTCTTTTCCTTGTGTTCGTTTTTCGCTAAAAGAAAATTCGGATTTCCAAAATTCACTCACACATTTACCATTCTTTCTGTCTGCTCTTGGGCACCTCCATGTGGTGCAATGTCAGAAAGCTTGTCTCGTTAGAGTTATTAATAGTGAGTTCTATCCTCACTGGGTTCTTTCGGTCTTGCGCCACATCTAATCTGCGCTTAGAAAATCATCTTTATATCTGCGATTTTTAGTCTTTCATTTTCCTCTTCCTCTCTTTTTAATACATTATCCTTCGACTTATTTTCTTCAGACACATTCTTTTCTTTCGACTCGCTATATTTCATTTTCTTCCTCTATTCCTGATTTTATTTTCGTCTTTGTATTTCTTCTCATTGTCTCTCTTTCTTTCGCTATCGCCTTCTCTCTCAGTTTTGATTCTGTCTTTCTAAATGAAAAATGCATAATTTTCTCTTGCTCTTTGCCTCTCTCCTTCTCTCTTGTATTATCTCTTACAATTTCCATCAGGCATTTCTTCTTCCCTCTCGTTTGCTCCTCGTTTTCGTTTGAGATCCTCTTTCCACCATTTTCTGATTTTGCTTTTAATCTATTTTCTCTTCTCTGCCTCTTTTAATTCTTTTCATCATCCCTATTTTTTTTCCGCCAATTCTCCTTCCATTTGCTGCGTTTTTCCAGAGCCTTTCTCATATTTTATCACTTTAATCCAATGTTATTTCTGTCTTCTCCCTTATAGTCTAGCTTTCCACGTTTAAAAGAAGCAATTTCAATCTTTCACTTTTTCCCTCTCCTCATATCTCTTACTGCTTTTTATTCAAAGCTTTTATTTACATTTAAGATATTTTTGACGTTTCGTTTTTGTTTTTTTTTTATCTGTCTTCCAAAGGAGTTGTTGCATTTTAATATTTTTTAAGTTTGTATTTTAAGAGCGTGGTCGATATTTTTTGCCACCATTTTTATAGGAGGAAAGAGAAAAAAGCATTTTTTTCGACGTTCGATTTGCATTTTTGTTTAATTCCCCAACCCATCACAGCGGAAGTGACCAAATGCGTACTTTGAAAAAAAGGCACGCGACACATTCGATACGGAACCCACAAACTCTCTTTAAAAAAATCTCATTTTATTTATTTATACTTTATCCTTCAACAACGTACATTTTAAAATTTTTCTTTTCTTTTGGCTTTTGTCAGCAAGTAAATGTGTGTGTGAATGCAAAGAGATGGGAGGGGAGAATTATAACACAAAATCACGTACAACTGCAGCAAAAGCCGCAGTTAAAACATGGCGTTAATGCAGTTCCCTTTCACCTCCTGAAAAGTAGTCTCTTCTGCTTCAGTAACTTTTTTTTTCTTTCCATTCTTTCTCTCTTTTGGATCGTTTTTCCCTACTTTTTTATTGGGTTTATTCTATATTTACTCTTCTCTTTTTCATCTTTCTTTCTTATTTTCTTTCTAATCTCTTCATAGCCTTCTTCTTAAACCTTCTAATTTTTCGTTTTTTCTCTCGGCACAACAATATCTATATACCAACGTGGTGAATTATTAAAGCCTGACAAAGTTATTAACTAAATTTTGGGTTGAAATTTTCACTGTATAATGCTCGTACCATTTAATGGACAGGCATTAAGTTAAGTGCGATGACGAGGGAGGGCTTATTGACTACGTCTTCCTTGTCATACACTTTCTCACCCAATTTCTCTCTTTCACTTTTTGTATGTTCAACGATTTTCTTTTCATTTTAGCTATATATTTACAAAGTTTAAAAGGTCGAATAGAGAAATAGAACTCTGAAGTTTGTGTTGCGCTGAATTTATTAACAAGCTTGGTGGGTTCATCTTTACTTGAAAATCATTGTTCAATACAGTTAAGTTTAAACACTAACCATTAGCGACAATGGGACGTATGCAACATCTACAACAACGATTCGGCCAAGAATATTTAGTATTTGTCGATATTTCTGAGATGATGTAGTATTTGCACTATTTACATTATTCGCACTATTGTCCTCATCTTCGTTGCCATTTCCACGATGTTTCGGCCGTTCAGTTAAAAATTTCTTGTAGGTTACTGAGACTCGCTTCGGCAACGAGGATTGCGTACGGATTGAGTGATCAGTCTTAAGCAAGAACTCTTGTTCACCATTCTGTGTCTGAGAGGAGAGGAACCCAAACGAGGCTCCACCGAAGGGTAGCGTTTCGTTTGGGCTGTGAAAACAAGAGTCTGACCCAGCCTTAAGTTGGGCTTAAGGGCTCGAAATTTCAACATAAATCGACCTTGTGTCACACCCGGATTGGTAGGAAGGTAGCAAATGCCCGTGTAGGTTACCGAGATCAATATACTTCTGAAGAAGGCCGGATCGTATAACGGCCGAAACATCGTGGAAATATCAACGAAGATGAGGACAATAGTCTGAATAATGTAAATAGTGTAAGAATATTTAGGTTACTAAACTTAAAGTGTTCTATCATACGATTACAGTAAAAGATCACTCGGTGAGTATCCAAGTCATAACTCTGAATGAGTTCGCGGGACGAAATTGCTAATCATTGCGCTACAGCAGACGTCCAGTTATTCAGTCAGTATTCTTTCTTATTTACACTATTTAGATTCGGATTGGATGTGCGTTGTGGTGCAGTGGGTATCGACTCGGAACAAGAAATCGGAGAGCCGAGTTCGAATTCCAATTACACACAAATACCCTTGGGAAAGGTAGTAATCCGTCTCTTCCTTCCAGCTATGGGTCAAATAACAGGACGGATTGAGTTCTATAGCCTTGGTTGGCAACCAGTCTACCGCACAAAGTAATGGCAAACTACTGCGGAAAAATCTTCTGCCCAGTGAGTCACGTCTCTTTCGAGACATGATCACCCAAGCATGTATCACTTAGCTGACTGATATTCGGATTATCGTTCTTATTTTTGTTGTTGCTAACACAACGTTTCGACTGTTGTACTATCCTGCCTTCCTCAGAAGTATATTGATCTTTGTAATGTACAAGAAATTTTGAACTGAACTTTATTTAATCCATTGGTAGACTATTCTCGCCCCACTGCCGATGTCTCGGGATATCTAGTTCTTATTTTTAGTATTGCTCAATTATTTTTTATTATGTTATTGCTTGCTCTTTTCAACTGGGTCCATGTACACATAGCCCGATGTTAAGATTGAACTCTCAACCACAATGTCACCAAAATCATAGTATTGTTCAGTTGAACACAAAATCACAAATGTTGAACATATAGAGTGGAAAGGCTCCATTCCAGTAATAATCGTCTAAGTGACTAACTAACCATTGCTCCATGGCGGGACACCTATAGTCTTTCTTTAACTCATTGGATTCTCTTTTAGTTTTCCCCTATTCCTTCTTTTCACGTCTCTCTTTTCTCTCTTTTTCTATTTCTATTCGTCATATCCCTTTATACTTCTTCTGCAAACCCTCACTCGTGTTATTTACTTTCTCTCTCACTTTCAATCGTCTCTTTCCTTTTCCCTTTTTTCCTTTTCACCCCACCCCCACCCCCTCTGCTCTCTTTCCGTCTTCATTCTTTTTCCGCATTTCCAACAATTCAAACATCTTAACTCTCGGTTGCTTTTCACTGACATTTTTTCCTGTTTACTTTTAAGATTCTCTATGCGATTTTTTATAATCTCAAACATTTTCTGGTTTCCCTCATTGCACTCTTTCTTCCTGCCTTCCTTCGCACAAAATTATTCATATGCACTGTCATACACACGCGCATGCGTACATATGAACAAATATAAAGCGTGCAAACGCATCCCTAAATGTTATCCAAATAATTATAAATAATGAAGCCACTTATATATAATGCCGTGTGCTAACATACGACATGCCGATAATATATATCTATATATATACATATACATATATATATATATATATATATATATATATATATGTTTGGTTTTTGTTTTATATATATCTGTTTGGTTCTTGTTTTATATATATATATATATATAAAACAAGAACCAAACAGATATATATAAAACAAAAACCAAACATATATATATATATATATATATATAGTTCCGAAGATTTATGATTTACGAAACGTATTAACAACCGACATTTAATTAAAAACAGAGTATCTACTCTAATACGAGTATCTATTAAAAATAATGTTCAAGCAAATAAATTAAAATATGTCGGGTCCATTTCGTAAATTTACGGAACATTTCGTGACATTGTCTGTTTACATTTGTTTACATTAAGATACACTTTCAGAGCAAAGACAAATATTATGAGAAATCGAAAATGTGTGTTTATAAGGCCTGATTCAGCTTCATTTAGACTGTGAAATCATTCGCATTAAATCAATTGATGGCTTCTTCTATGTTGTTAGAGATCGCAGGTTCGAATTCTGCTAAATGACATGTTTTCCTAACAAAATTTCTCAGAAAATACTCAGGCCGGTATATATATATATATATACATGTATTGTTATGATGAGTTTCTGGATTAATTTAAACATGTCAAGATGTTATTATCATTAATTTCTCAATGTTCCCAAGGAAGAAGATTGAAAGTACTTCTGAACATTGATAAATAAATGATAACATCTGTTAAAGTTACAATTCATTTCTGACATCTTTCACTTATAATACGGGAAAGATTATCCGTGAGTTTGAATGGATTTTATTAAAAGTAAGCAGACACAATGTTTGCAATTCATTTAATCTGAGATGTCTAAATGAAAATTTGCTGCCTAAATACTAAAATTTTAATATATATATATATATATATATATATATATATATATATATATATATACTGCTTAATTAAAAACAAAATATCTACTCAACAACGAGTATCTGTTAAAAATAATGTTCAGACAAATAAATTAATATATATATGTATATATTATAAATTATATTTTAGAACATGTACATAATTTTTCTATATATATCCACGACAAAGGTACGTTTGTTCGACATTGTAACTTCAATGTCTCATTCACTCATTCACTCGGATATATATATACATATATATATATATATATATATATATATATATATATGTGTGTGTGTGTGTGTGTGTGTGTGTGTGTGTGTGTGTGTGTGTGTGTTTATAGGTTAATGTATGAATGGTTAGATACATAGATGGTTTTAGGACCTGGATGGCGGAATAGATGGACGAACGGTAGAAGGTATGAATGGACGAATGAACAGATGTATGGATATAGGGATGGAGTGATGAGTGAAGGAGGATTATACAGAAACTGATGAATGGGTCGAGGGATCAGTGGATTGACTTATGATTGAATGGGTACATTGATGGATCATGCATGGTTGGATGGGTAGACTTATGGTTGACTGGATGTTTGGATGAGTGAATAAATGTAAAGATAAGTGGTTGGTTGGGTAGATGCATGGATGGATAGATGGATAGTATCAAGTTTAGATGGATGGGTCTTGTATTGAAGGATACAAGACGAGCAACTATAATGGAAAGGTAGCTGATAGAGGTAGAAATTTCGACAGAGGAACAAAAAGTTGTACCTTTCAAATATTGTATTTTTTTAATAAAAAACAGTTAATCTGGTTTTACATTAATAATAATAATAATAATAATAATAATAATAATAATAATAATAACACTATTTACATTGTTCAGACTGTTATCCTCATCTTAGTTGTCATATTCACGACGTTTCGATTGTTGTACGATCCGACCTTCTTCAGGTGATTGGTGTTTCGAACGGAAACCTTTATTTCGTTTACTAGGGTAGTTTGTTCACGTTCCATGAGTCATGCGTCTCCCAGATATATCAGTATCTGTTATCCCTCTTTAAGTGACTTGACCAAAAGTGTTGTGAGCTCAATACCTGACGAGAGTAGAAGTGAACAAAAACTTTGAGAGTTGAGTTCAAGGGAGATAACTGATACTAAGAAATCACTCATGAAACGAGTCACAGCGTGAGCGGGGAAGAACACCATTGTAATAGTCGACTTAAAGACCAGCTGCTAAATCGAAGCCATCAACGGCCAGGCGACCGAACGTTGGTTCACATCTGGTGCCATGTTGACCAGGATAGACCCTGAATAACCCAGAGCCGAGCAACAGCGAAAATAAACCCAGAGTCAGGTAGCAAGTAGGATACTTTTGGTTTCTCCCTGACATTGTTGTTGGTTGCTATTTTGCCAAAAATAGGTTTCCTTCTCGTTTTTATAAATTGTTAATTGAATTGCTTAAATATCTGACCACGGGGAGGAACAGAAAATGGCAGAGTCGGAAGGAAACGAGATGGACCAGTTATTGCATTCTATCTACGATAAATCACAACAACTAAGGTTTTTAGATTCAATCTACGGTAAATCACCAACACCTCGAGAGTTAAGGAATCTGTTGTGGGGACCAAGGGTGCCGGTATTTTGGGGGGTGACTCAAGGAAATTAAAAAATTGGTTGGTGGCCGTAGACAAAGGAGAGACGGTCTGCATGGCTTTCCACGCCGCAACGGGAAAACAGTCAGATTTTATAGGCCGATTATTGTAAGCAAACCCTCACCTCACTTGGGGAGAACTAAAAGAACGGTCAGTGGGGGAATACACAAATGGAGGCACAGCGATAGAGGGCATGAGAAGCCTCATGATCTAGTTCAGGACAAGGGTGAGGGACCGGAGGAACTAGAGAAACGGACTGAGAGATTAACTTCTCAGGCCTACCCTGCAGAGGTTAGGGAAAATGCAGCAATACTGGCTCAGTTAGCGGACTTGTACGTCGGAACGCTGCAGGAGGAGCGCATCCGGCATGATGTGCTGAAAGGGGGACCCGTAAGGTTAGCAGCAGCGGTGGCACTGGCCAAAGAGAGCCAGGGTGTATGGAACAAGGTCAAGCAGAGTAGGACACAGGACCTGGGTCGAGAGATAGCTGGGCGGATAGGCCTAGAAAAGAATCCCAGGTGGAAGAGAGAATATAGAAGAGAAAGTAAAAAGGACCCCCTGTAGTACATAAGTGGGTAAAAGAAGAAGAGGAGGAATGGGAGGATGATCCCGAAAGGAAAGAATGGTCCCGAAGACACGGTTTTTTTTAACCTACGCCGGGTAGATACGGTCTGGTGTGTTGGACGTGCCAGTATGAAGGCCACCGTGCAGTAGACTGTCTCACAAAATTCCCCAGCATTACGTTAAGGCAGATGCCAGCCCTATTAGAGCCCATAGAAAAGATAAATAAGAATCAATTAAAAGACCGACTAGAGACGTTCGAGAGGGGTGTATGGCCTAGTAGGATGGTAAGAAAATCATGATAAATTGGTCAGTCGTGACAAGTACTTTAGATTTATTGCTGTAATAGTAACAGCATGGAAATTTAAAGAATATGGAAGGAAATTTATTAACCGTATTCTGGTAAGTTCCAATGACAAAAGGAAGAAGAGGTTACCAGACAGTGTCCACTCTCCTGGTGAACCAACGCCAGTGGAAACTAAACCCATAACCCCAACGGAGCAGAAAAGAACATTGTCCAAGAAGCACAAGTCATTTAAAATGAAAGAACTTTCTGTTAAAACTGCATGCGTAGATTTATTAGTGCATGAAAAGTTATAGACATGACCAGGAGGAAAAAGAACTTTTTCAAAATGTCCCTGAGATTTTTATTAAAAGAACTTTTTAAAATTGCATGCGAAAACTTAATAGTGCATGAGAATTAAACTAGCATGCTAAATAGTGTATTGGGATCTATAATGTCATTTACGTGTTAATGACAGGATTGGTGAGGGAGAAATATAACACTATTTTTTAGCCTGGCCGGGCGGAAGTAATTATATTAGTGGTAGTATTAATTGTTACAAATTAGATGGAAGAAATAGTGTTGGTCCGTATTATTAATTTTTATAAATCCCAAAGTTCCAATTTAAATAGTTGTTGTTCTAATATGAACGCGGGTAATAAAATTTACTCCAGTGTGGGCAGAGGAAGGTAACGGGTCGCAAAACCCAAAGCCGAGAGATATGAACGAATTTCGAAAGGTGGCCTCCCTTTGTCTGTTCTATAAATACTTTCATGGCTTCTGCTCAGACGAACTTAAGTCACCGATGCCTCCTCAACAGGTGTTTACTCGTGCAACCAGACTGGCATCTGGGTCCCACCCATTCACAGTCAGGTTAGCCAAATGCAGACGACAATTCTACTCCTGCAGCTTCTTCTCTCGCACTTCCCGCCTGTGGAACTCGCTCCCGTATTCTTGCTTTCCTGACGGCTACAACCTCCAGAAATTTAAATGCAAAGTCAATACTCAACTACTAACCACTGGACTCTAGCTCTCTCCCCACCCCTGTATAAGCTTCCCTTTCTCTCCACCTATGTATCTGTCATCGCATCTGCTTTCTCAGCTTTCTATTGTTCCTTTCTAACTAGTTTGTACTCCTCACTCTTTTCTAATTAATCTTTTTACATTTATGTAGCCCCCTGCACATCAGTGACGTTTCCGCCTTGCTCGGGGTGAAATGATTAAAATACATATATATATATTTTGCGGATGTGCTATTATTTTACAAGCGCAGACGGTGGATGGGAGAAATACAATTGATGTTTGAGATTCACCGCTGATAAAAGAAAAAAATTTAAATCAAAACATAATTGTTGATTATCGGAAAGGAATGTCACTAATAAAGGAAATATTTGATAAGTAAAAACAAAAGGAGAGAAGTGGAATTAAAATTTCTAAGCCTGAGTTACACCGCAGATAAAAGTAAAAAAAAAATTTAAACAAAACTTAGTTTTTGAATTATCAGAAGGATTGTCCCAAATAAAAGGAAATATTTGATGAGTGCAAAAGTTTAAATTCCATGAAAATTAAATGAAATTTATAATTTAGTCGAAAAGAGATTTATAAACATAAAAGCTAGATTTTTTCTCGGCATCAGAAAAGAAAATGCCGAAAAGAAATGATGTCACCAAAATAGAAGCTGCTTCATTGGTTGAAACGAAGGAAAAAAAGAGAGAGAAAGGTCGCCCCGCTCGTGAAAGTGGGCGGAAGTGATTTCATTGGCCAGGGATTCGACTTACATGTTTGTCATCCTCTCCGTTCAGTGAATTTGAGAAAAGCATAGAAATAGAGCTCCAGAGAGGCCGGAGAGTAGTTGCGCCGAGCTGAGGCAGAGAAGACAAATTACCACTACTGCCACTGCCCACCACACACAAAGATCAACATTCGGCAGTGTCCGTAAAGCTTCTGTGAGAAGCGAACAAAAATTTTTGAATCGACACAAACTTGAAAACTCCGATTGAAGTGAACTGACATTACCAAAACAAAAACTCGAATTAATGTTAAGAAGACAAATGCTTGTCTTGGACGAAACTTTCGCTCTGTTGTAGGCTAAGTAGAAATAGGGGATTGGCGATTGCTATATTCTATTTCTTTTTTTGTTTGTATATAAAGACTTTTTTCCGCAACTTATTTAGGCGTCACTCAATTTATTTTTGGTACCATTTTCATTAACCCAAACGTGCACGCGCGTCCTGTCTAGTTCAACTTGGTGAAGAGACAGCTAGCAAGATTTCAGCGTGACTTCCTTGAGATCAAAATTCACAGCGTGGGCGGAGAACACCGTTGTAATAGACGAGTTGAAGACCGGCTACTGAATCGGAGCCATCAACGACCAGGCAGCCGAGCGTTGGTTCACAAAGGGTTCAGTTCGAAATTCCAATGACCTGAAGAAGGTCGGAACGTACAACGGCCGAAACATCGTGAATATGCCAACAAAGGTGAGGACAACAGTCCGGGCAATGTAAATAGTGTAAATAATTGTCAAACCTCGTCCCAGAAATATAGAAATAATAATAATAATAATAATAATAATAATAATAATAATAATAATATAAGTGAACGCAATTGTAAATGTCGCATATGAATGGAAACCGTCATATGCTCAGTAGGACCTCGCAATATGCCTAGTTTTAATTTTTTAAGCATAAAAAGTGCATTTAGAAAAAATTACAGCAATAAAACATAATAAAACATAAAAAGTGCTATTTTCTAGAAATCGATGACGTCAGCTAGCAACGATATTGATTGCATCTTTTTACTGTCGCTCGTACTGCGAATTTTTACTCGTCGTGTGATAGAAAAAATCTTACGAATAGTGGCTCGTAAAGTAAGTTGCTCGCACAATGGTGCACTCGTACTACGAGGTTCTGTTATATAGTGAAAAGAAAATAGTGACCAAAAATAGTTCAGGCAAAAACCAAGCGTTTTTGAAAAAATACAAATGTATTTTGCAAATGTAAAATTCTTCAAAAGTTAAGAGATGACATCTGGTCAGGAGAACAAATGTTGTCATTTGAAATAGCCCCATTGTCAGATAGAGCATGGCGATGTTAAAACGAAAATAAATTATTATTATTACTATTATTATTAATATTGAGTCAGCTCAAAGTGGCTCTAGGGAAGAAACACACGAAAACCAATATACCCTTCATGACACTCCGTCTGATAAGGGTATACCAGGTACTTGCATGCGATATGGTGACATGTTTTGGTAAAAGTAGCGTATAACTTTGTAGGTGGGATCTATTTCGAAGTATCTTCCGATTGAGTAACCCAGAGAGTCACGGACTGGGAATCTTCTCAGCTGTCTTCTTGGTCGCCTCGTCCTTGAAACTAAAAACAACTCTCTATTTATTCGACTACAATGCTCGGCTTCCACTATTTCTGCTCATGAGCAGAGTGATTCAACACTTAAAGGACATACCAAATTGGTTAAGGTCAAGCAACTGACAAGCAAATCTGTAATACTGAACAGAATGTTTATTTCACACATCTTAATTAAACACGAGAAAACATGAAGATGTTAACACCACCAATCGGTTAAGATCATCTGAGAGACATGACATGTTCAGGACATTTTATTATTATTATTATTATTATTATTATTATTATTATTATTATTATGTCATTTTTCATCATATTTCGATTTCTGCTTTGGTCTCACTACCAACCAAGTCTGCGGGGAGACCTAAGGCAGGTAGTGGCGTGTTGTTATGGCTCCATTTCATGTTTTTCTATCTTCCCTATCATCTCCAGCATTACATAGATAAAGTTTTCCTTAGTGTGTGGGCTGTACTTAATAAGACAATTTTTTGTATATCTCTTAAGCTGGGGTTTCCAGGGATTCTTTCAATGTGTTGTTTTGTTCCATTTTTTATCATTCCAAGTGCACCTACTATCACTGGCACAACTCTTGTTTTCAATTTCCACATTTTTCCTATTTCAATTTCCAGGTCTTTATATTTTGACAGTTTTTCAAATTCCTTGATTGCTATGTTACAATCCGCTGGACAAGCCATATCAATTAATAGACAAGTTTTCCCCTTCTGGTTTTTAACAATAATGTCTGGCCTGTTTGCTTCAATTTTTCTGTCTGTGTAGATGGTGTAATCCCATAGAATGGTTACATCTTCTATTTCTGTAACCGGTGCTGGGTGATGTTTATACCAGTGTTTGCCTACAGCTTTTCCATAATGTTTGCATATTGCCCAATGTAAATATTGCCCAACTCTATCGTGGCGATTTTTATATTCATTTGGGGCAAGCACAGAACAGCCTGAGATTAGGTGGTCTATTGTTTCTTGGTGTTTATCACAAAACCTGCATTTTGGATCCATATTATTATGCATAATATTTGCCTGAAAGTTTCTCGTGAAAAGACTTTGGTCTTGTGCTGCAAGAATAAAGCCTTCAGTTTCGGACTTTAATCCAGATGCACGTAACCATCGATGAGTATTAACTTTGTCAACATTGGATTTATTGGCACGTACTGGATATTGGCCATGCAGAGGTTTGTCTTGCCAGCGCTGTTTCATCTGTTCAAGAGCTTTATCTTTGGCTTTCATTTTCATATTCTTTGCCGCAATAGTCGGCTCTTGGCTTCCGTTCTGCTTTTCTACAGAATCTACTAACTGTAAATCTTGTTTGAATTTACTGCCTTCTTTTATTATTGAATATTTTTTCTTTCTTTCTTCATGTTGCCTTACTAATTGTAACATCCAATCCTTTGTTGTTTCTATGTATGTTAGTAAGCCAATAGTTGTTGTCTTGTATGACAATTCCAGCTGAATAAGACCTCTTCCACCTTCTTTACGGGGTATGTATAGACGGTCTACATCAGCCTTTGGATGATGCATCTTATGCTTAGAAAGAAGCTTTCTTGTTTTAGCATCCATTCGCCTGATGTCGTTTAGAGTCCAGTTTAAGATGTTAAAGCTATATTGGACAACTGGGATTGCAAGGCTATTAATGGCCATAACTCTGTTCTGTGAATTTAATTCAGTTTTTTAATATCATTCGTAGCCTTCTATAGTACTCTTTACGCACTATTTTTTTCATTTTTTTATGGTGAATGTTTTCGCTCTCATTTACACCTAGGTATTTATTAGCTTCTTCTGGTTTCAATTCTTTTATTGTTACAGCAGGGTCTAGGCTAATTGAGGATGTTACTTGTATTGATCCACGTAAAACTGTAGCTTTAGCACATTTATTAAATTAAATTTCATTCCAATGTCTTCGCTGAAGCATTTTACAGTTTGCAGAAGACCTTCCAGTTCATTATCATTCTTAGCATATAACTTCAAGTCATCCATGTAAAATAGATGGCTTATTTTCTTTTGTCCTATTTTATAACCACATTCTGTCTTATTAAGTTGACTGGTTAGTGCTATTAATGATATGCAGAATAGTAAGGGAGATAAAGAATCACCTTGAAATATACCTCTTTTGATGTTTATTTCATCAGACTTATAGGTTCCATTTATATGATTGAGGTAAAGGGTTGTTTTCCATATAGACATGCACTGTTTGATGAAATTGATGATGACGGGCGATATCTTGTATATATTTAAAGTCTTTAAAATCCAATCGTGTGGCACACTATCGAATGCCTTTCGATAGTCTATCCAGGCTGTACTAAGATTTTTCTTTGTACTGTAGCAGTTTTCCAGGATCATTTTGTTAATCAGCAATTGGTCTTTACAACCATAACAGCCACGTTTGCACCCTTTTTGTTCAAGCGGTAACATGTCATTTCTTTCTAAGAATAAATATGTCTGCTTTGTTAAAATAGATGTTAATAGTTTATATGTTGTCGGAAGACATGTAATTGGTCTGTAGTTTTTTGGATTTTTTTGTCACCATTCTTGGGTAGAAGAAATGTAATTCCTTTTGTTAACCATGCAGGAATTTTAGTGGGATCGTCAACCATTTCTTGAAGTTCTTTGGCTAGTTTTTTATGTGATGCACTTAAATAATATAGCCAAAAGTTAGGAATTTTATCTATGCCTGGGAATTTCCAATTGTGTGTTTTTTTTAGTGCATATTTAACATCATCTTCTGTAATTCCAGGCCATGTCTGTTCGGGTTTATTTTTCATTCGTTCTGTCTCTTGCGTAATCCAATGTACTTCCTTGCTAAGTTCTTTAGGGCAAGCCCATATCTTTTCCCAGAACTGTGTGACTTCTTCCATTCTGGGGGTACTGTCACTTCAATTCTTTTTTTACCTATTTCCCTGTAAAATCTCTTTGTGTCAGTCTGAAAAATCTTGTTTTCTCTGTAAAATCTTGCTCTTTTTTCATAGCGTCTTATTCTTTGAGCCTTCTTTATTATTATTATTATTATTATTATTATTATTATTATTATTATTATTATTATTATTATTATTATTATTATGTCATTTTTCATCATATTTCGATTTCTGCTTTGGTCTCACTACCAACCAAGTCTGCGGGGAGACCTAAGGCAGGTCGTGGCGTGTTGTTATGACTCCATTTCATGTTTTTCTATCTTCCCTATCATCCCTAGCATTACATAGATAAAATTTTCCTTAGTGTGTGGGCTGTACTTAATAAGACAATTTTTTGTATATCTCTTAAGCTGGGGTTTCCAGGGATTCTTTCAATGTGTTGTTTTGTTCCATTTTTTATCATTCCAAGTGCACCTACTATCACTGGCACAACTCTTGTTTTTTTATTATTATTATTATTATTATTATTATTATTATTATTATTATTGTCATTACTTTGTTTGGTATGTCTTACCTCCAAGACTCAACCAGAGACTTCAAGTGAAAACGAGCTTTGGTATCAGTAGATGCCAAAGATGAGGTCCTATCCAACCAAGGAAAAAGATCTGTATTTCTTATCAATACACAAAGACAAATTTACGCAAGATATGAGTAGTACCCATTAGTATGATTTTGTGAGATTTACATATTTTAGGATAACTAGGAATATGATGCACATGTATGTTCGCTTTTAAAGTCATTTCAAAGCCTAATAATAATAACAGGTAATGTTGTTTTCTTCTGATGCCACAATCTACTCATTTCTACCTCGAGGCTTTACTTGCACAAACGGTTTTAAAGATGTGTTTATGTCGGCTGGGACCGAAATATCGAACAGAAGACATGAGTTTCCAATTCGATTTCTCACGATAATGTCTAACCAATTTGCTGGGATTTCCCTATCAGTCTGAACGGTATTTGCCTGGATTTATCTGAATGTCAAATCAGAAAATTTAAAATTTATTATTATTATTATTATTATTATTATTATTATTATGTCAGTTTTCATCATATTTCGATTTCTGCTTTGGTCTCACTACCAACCAAGTCTGCGGGGAGACCTAAGGCAGGTCGTGGCGTGTTGTTATGACTCCATTTCATGTTTTTCTATCTTATTATTATTATGTCATTTTTCATCATATTTCGATTTCTGCTTTGGTCTCACTACCAACCAAGTCTGCGGGGAGACCTAAGGCAGGTCGTGGCGTGTTGTTATGACTCCATTTCATGTTTTTCTATCTTATTATTATTATGTCATTTTTCATCATATTTCGATTTCTGCTTTGGTCTCACTACCAACCAAGTCTGCGGGGAGACCTAAGGCAGGTCGTGGCGTGTTGTTATGACTCCATTTCATGTTTTTCTATCTTATTATTATTATGTCATTTTTCATCATATTTCGATTTCTGCTTTGGTCTCACTACCAACCAAGTCTGCGGGGAGACCTAAGGCAGGTAGTGGCGTGTTGTTATGGCTCCATTTCATGTTTTTCTATCTTCCCTATCATCTCCAGCATTACATAGATAAAGTTTTCCTTATTATTATTATTATTATTATTATTATTATTTTAAACATTTTCATACCAGATGATTGCAGATTATTGTTAGAGAATGGATGAGAGCAAGTCTCTTCTGATCTTGAGCATCTTCTTCAGCTTCCTCGCAGACCCCAACAACACCATTGTCAGGAGAGTTTTAATTCAACCTGGAATTTCTAATTCGCCAAAGTTTGATCCTGTTATTTTGGGCACAGTTCTAAGTATGCCATTATGGGTAAAACCATAAGCTTCATGTTCCACTAATTTCTTAGTTCTCAGTCAAAAATCCTGGTATTTTTTCAATTCTTACCTTCTTTCGACTTCACTCTCTGGTCGACAGACATCGCCAAGTCTACGATCCAGCAGGCTTTCTTTTCCTTGTTTATGACAATCAAAATGTTTTGATTATCTTTATATTTCTTATCAGTCAGTTGGCTGAACTGACATTGTTTCATCTTTCAACGTTTTCGAAGAAAGAGAAATTAAACAAAGCGGAAGTGAAGACAAGGAAGAATAGAAATTAAACAAAGCGGAAGTGAAGACAAGGAAGAAAGAGAAATTAAACAAAGCGGAAGTGAAGACAAGGAAGAACAGCAAAAATCTAAGAAATATAATGAATAAAAAGAAAGAGACAGGCAGACAGAGAAAGAGAGAGAGAGGAGGAGAGCGAGAAAGATGGAAGGAAGAGATGTAGATAAACTAAAAAGAAAGATGCGTGTAAAATGTTCAGCTCATTCTTAGGTTGCCTATCTTCTCTATTGAGCTTTGATAATATTCAAAATTGTTTACTTGTTGGGGAAGCTATATTCTACTCTACAACGTCTTTCTCAAAGACGAAGAGTTGCAAACCTCTTGATACTCTGCGAATTCGACTACAGATAACGAAATGGGATAGAAATAGCCGCACTTTTGCATTCCATGGACGAAAAAAAAAGGATGTGCCAAAGGTAGATTGTAGCCGACAACACAATCCGCCCAGAGCGCCAGTCATGTGTAACGACCGTAGATCATGGAGAGGGGTTAGGATATAATGGCGGTGATGTAGGAGGGAAACACGCATCATTGTAGCACAGGAAAAATACCGGTAGAAATGTGTAGGGTGTGATTATCAGGGATAAATGGGTGGATACGAATGGGCTGTTACGAGTAGTGAATTGGGTTACAAGTATCAAATCAGGCCAAGAATAGTGAATCTGGTTACGAATAGTGAATTGGGCAACAAGTATCAAATCAGGCCAAGAATAGTGAATCGGGTTACGAATAGTGAATTGGGCAACAAGTATCAAATCAGGCCAAGAATAGTGAATCGGGTTACGAACAGTGAATTGGGCAACAAGTATCAAATCAGGCCAAGAATAGTAAATCGAACTACGAATTGCGAATCAGGCTACGAATAACAAATTGTGTCACAAGTAGCGAATTGAGGAAAAATAACAGATCGGACTACGAATGATGAATACAAGTAGCGAATTGGACCTCATTTGAAACTCCAAGAGATACTAAATTTTGAATTGACTTTCTTTTTTTATTGTTAGCTCAAGTTAGCAAATTTAAAAATTAAAAGGAGGGCATATTTTCTTCTCTACAACCTTTTTCTCACAGTCGCATCGTTGAAAGTATAATGCTACTCAATCGCTATTTCTACGGCAAATGTTCAGGTAAGTTTCATTATTAAATTCCACCAGTTTACTGCTAAAAACCCGCCATGCTACGTCCAGTTTTCTTCCCTCCGTAGCGCAATAGTAAGGAGAAAGTTCGGATCATACAGAATTTTCTCAATACTTGCTGCTTTGTAAAACAAACTTCCGCGTGGATTTTTCCTTGAATGTTACAATGTTAACCTTTTTAAATCAAGGGTTAATCGTTACTTATCCTCCATACCCACATAAGCATCATTTTCTACTCTCAAATTCATATCACACACCTCATTGAGTAACGTTCTACCTTGAGTGGCTCTTTTTCCTTGTATTGAACAATAATAGAGAAAGAGTCAGGAAAAGAGAGGGAGAGGTGGGAAAAGAGAGTGTGCGTGCAGACATAAGGTTTAATACCACATGGTGATTGTCATTGATGATTCCTACATCCCCACTATCTACATATATATAAATATCTTCGATATTGATCACTCTTCCCCCATAACTATCGCAGATTATAATTAATGCTGCCTTTTAAAACCGGGAAGTGCAATGTGCGGAATGGGCGTAATAATTACTGGCACTGAAAACAGAATCGGGAAACGGAGTTCGAATTCCAAATGAGGCTGCTCATGTTCGTTTCTTATTAAAGGCATAGAACCACTTCACCCCGTGTTCTGTCCCAACACCAATCATCTTCACAAAGGTGCGTCGTCACTAAAATCTTTATCAGAAAAGATGAAATGGGTATTTGAGAAGACCACTCTTTTATATCTCCTTACATGCCCAGGCAGCAGCATAGAATAAAAGCCGTTAGATCTATTCTCAACCTTGAAATTTTGAAAGAGGTAAAGTGAATGAGAAATTCAATTTTGGTTCACTGTGTCTCTACAGACATTTTTTCTCATCAAAATCCATCTTGCACATTTATAAGTCTACCATTCATGTGTGTATTGAATGTTGCTGCAATATCTTGTCTGGTGCTCCTATTATATATCTCTAGAGGTTCTTGACAAAATCCAAAGAAGGGTTTGTAATATTAACAGTCCTGCCCTGGCATCTCCATTGCAGTCACTTTTCCACCACCTTAATGTAACTTCCCTCAGTCATATCTATGATTTTCATCGCAATTATTCTAATGAACTCTCCTCCATGATACCTCGATCATATGAATTTACGGGTACCACTGGATGTGCGTTGTGGTGCAGTGGATATCGACTCGGAACGAGGAATCGGGAAGTCGAGTTCGAATTCCAGTTGAATTTCTCGCATTCACTTACGCGCAAATACCCTTGGGGAAAGTATTAATCCGTTTCTTTCCTCCAGTTATGGGTTAAATAATAAGATTGGGTTCTATAGCCTTGGCTGGCAACCAGTCTACCGCAGAAAGCAATGGCAACCTACTGCGGGATAATCTTCTGTCTAGTAAATCATGTCTCTTTCGAGACATGATTGTCCAAAACGTGTATCATGTATGGCACTTAACTGACCGACTAGATTAGCAAATAGGTCTCGTCGTTTTAATGTTGAAATATCTAGATGTAACCGTAAGTTCTATTCTAATAGTTTCTTTTCTGGCAGAAAGAGAGATATCGGTGTTGCATTGACTATGTAAAATTACGACACGTTGATCTATTTGAACTGCTTGGAAAAGTTGATTTGCTTGGGAAAGATAATGGAACAATACAAAGAGCAAATCGACAGAAATTGAATCGATCGAGTTCACAAGAATAAAAGGGGGCACAAGACAACGATGCGTCTTCTTATCGAGGATGACTAGATTGATTTGATGTTTACGGCTTATCAACCTTTTTTCCCCGTGATTTAAAACCAAGTACACAAGGAGATAAAGGGACAAAGACAACGATGCGTTTCCTTACCGGATTTATTCGCCCAAAATAATGAAGCGATCCCAAGATAACTAGATTTATTTGATTTATCAAACTTTTGCAGGTTATTTAAAGCCAAGTATACATTCAAGTACACAAGATATGAAATAGTGAATAGCCACGATCTCCCACATCCTGATTGAACATGGTTACATAAAGGAAGATGTCACTAATTTATTCCAGTGAACCAGAGTATTCATATTTTTTTCTTTTGCGTGTTTTTACTCCAGTTCAGGGATTATGCTTACCAGGGTCTCGTATGACCCCCAATTCGAATCTATGATGTCCCAACCTTATGACACGAACCCCTCCACTCTAATACATCTCAATTTTCTTAAGATTATTTTTTTCTTTATGAGCCGTGTTTTTTTTTTTCAGGATGTAGGCGATCATGGACCTCCACTTACCCATATCCCTTGTCGCGCTTGGCACACTTTCTCTCGGTATCTCTCCCAACACTACTCTGCTATTCACTTGCTCAAGCCCATCAAATATATCTCACGTTGCTTTTCCCTGTCTCTCTTTCCCTCTATACGTCTCGTGAGTATTAGATTCTCCAAGCCCGTCTTTCTCATTATGCGTCCCAGAAACTTCTGGGCAGAAGATTATCCCGCACTAACTTTAATTGGAGTAGATAGACTGAACAATTGGAGTAGATAGACTGAACTATCGCCTGGTTCACACTCCACCGACGTCTATTGAACAGGTATAGAGGCTCATCCCTTGTTCCCTGTTTAGGATGTGGTTTCCAGCTTTCTCTTTTCCAATCTATTCAGTCTTACGTAACCCCCTGCACACCAGTGACCTTACCGCCTTGTTCGGGGTGATATGATTAAAAAAAGAAAGTTGCCATTACTTTCTGTGGTAGATTGGTTGCCATCCAAGGCTATAGAACTCAATCTTATTATTTAACCCATAACTGGAGACGGATTGATACCTTTCCCAAGGGTATTGGCACGTAAGTGAATGTAAGGAATTCAACTGGAATTCGAACTCGGCTCCCCGATTTCTCAATATCCACTGCACCACAACGCACATCCTGATGTTAATTATAAGTTTCCTTTTTGTTTTCATCGTCTCCAAAAACTTGTTGTAACCTAATTTTGTACAATAATGAATCATACGCAATACTGGTGAACAATTCAACTAAAATTTAGAAATAAATACATTGTATCTAAATACAAATTAGAACACATCATAGTAGATCATTTCATCTTAAATAAATCAATAATATTTTGCGGCAATTTTTAACATCGACTTGAGATTATTTTTTAATTTGTTATGGATAAAAAAATATAGTGAATTTTATATATTGTTTTTTTTTTTCTTTAGACTTAACATGAGCAAAGCAAATTCACGGATTTGAAAAAATATTATTGACCCAAGAATTCCGCGAAAATTTGTCAATCTTTAATAGTTTTGCTTAGTTTAATTTTTAACGTATATAAATGTAGGTAGAAAAAAGCAAATGTTAATAAGATAGCGATGGTCACGACTTCAGTCAGGATTGCTCAGTCTCTGGTCGGGGAGGTTTGGACGTAGGATACATCAGCCTTAATGCTCACAGCCAATTCGAAATTCCAGAAAGGTTACTGACTACGACAGACACCTGAAGAAGACTGAAGCGTACAACGCTCGAAATGTGATGACAATGACAACTAGGACGAGGGCATCAGATCGATTAATTGTTAATCTAAAAGATTTATACAAAAATAATGTAATTTATTAAAATGTATTATTATAGTTTCGTCTGTTGCTAAAATTTACAATATTTTGGTGATATAGATATTATTGTAACATTTTTTTTTAAATATCCACCCATTTATCCCTGATAATCACACCCTACACATTTCTACCGGTATTTTTCCTGTGCTACAATGATGCGTGTTTCCCTGCTACATCACCGCCATTTTATCCTAACCCCTCTCCATGATCTACGATCGTTACACTTGATTGGCGCTCTGGTCGGATTGTGTTGTCGGCTACAATCTACCTTTTGCACATCCTTTTTTTTTCGTCCATGGAATGCAAAAGTGCGGCTAATGGGAAAAAGCTTTTAAGGTGGTATGACCATTACTCAAGATGGAGGTGGGTCGACAACCGAATAATAATAATACATCGATTGAATGAAGTGTTCGTCTCTCTCCAAACCATCTTCCACGCATCTTTTCATTCATGCTCTTCCATACAAAAAGCCATTCTTCCTCAATTTCTGAAATATTTTTCTGTCTTCCTCCTACATTTATTTATTTATTTATTTTTGTTAGATTTCTTTTTGTTTGTGTGTGTGTGTATGTGTGTGTGTGTGTAGAATTTTGTTGTTTCTGCAATATCTTTTGAATGCCCCCCTTTTTATTTTTGTTAGCAATCTTTTAACTTTTTTCTTTATCTCTCCCTTTTTCCTGATCATTGTTCTTTATTGTTGCTGTTTCTTTTCTTTTCTTTTTTTTCTTCAAATTATTTTTCTCTCTTACGTTTCTTTCTTTGCTTTTTCTTTTCTTGTTTTGACGTCACTGTTTTCGTTTTTGTCATTGACACTTTGTTTTATCTGTCTATCCACGGTAGACTTCTATGTTGATTCGTCGTCTTTCGTTCAAACGGTTTCTCTCATCTTCCGATTTCAAGACAGAGGGAGTTTTCTGTTG
This sequence comes from Ascarosepion bandense, assembly GCA_037127315.1. Classification (NCBI taxonomy): domain Eukaryota; kingdom Metazoa; phylum Mollusca; class Cephalopoda; order Sepiida; family Sepiidae; genus Ascarosepion; species Ascarosepion bandense. The sequence goes on from JBBBDQ010001470.1 coordinate 845,302, forward strand.
AACTGTCTTTTTATCGCAAGACTTTCTGTTACATATATTTTCTGCTCTGCTCTGTCTGTCTGTCTGTCTGTCTATTTGTTTACCTGTTTGTTTCTTTCTCTCTCTCTCTCTCTCTCTCTCTCTCTATATATATATATATATATATATATATTTATATACTTATTTATAAATGGAACTTTGTGTGTGTGTGTGTGTGTGTGTGTGTGTGTGTGTGTGTGTGTGTGTGTCTGTGTGTGTCTGTCCGTTAACCATAGACTCCGAAACGGCTGAACCGATTTTCTTGAAAATTTACACAGTTGTACTATAAACGTCTGCGAGTGTTCTTAGCTCGGTTTTGTGTCGAGGTACCATGGATAAATATCGATAATCGAAAAAATCGGGTTATAGAGGGAGTGGTCCGATTTTAATTAAATTTGATACACTCATAGAAAAAGACATAAGAAACGATATTCAGAAGTTTCAAGGTTGCAGTTCTTACAATAGTGCAGAAAATTTGATATCGATACCAGGAAATCAAAATTTGACTTATATCCATTCATTTTTCTTTCAATCTACGATATCGCTTTAACTGGAAACAACTATCGCTTTTTAGTCTTTTGTGCCAACGTTCAAAGAGTCTGAGCTCCAGGACCATGGATTAGTTTTAAAGCTTTCATTACACCCGAGCAACGCCGGGCTATACTGCTAGTATATATAAAACCAGCAGTTCTAACACCATATTTCTGGCGTTTTTCCCGAAAAACATGTAAAACTTACAATAAATTCCAGAGAATGGAAAACCGCAAACCTTGTTGTCACTAATCAAAATAACCCCATCAAATCAAAACTAACATGATCAATATAGTGTATCGATTTCACTGTTCAATACAAAATTCAATTACCTACATCGGACATATTGCCACCTCTTTCAGTAGCAGGTCAAAGCTCTAAATAAAACAAAGAAAAAATCTCTCAACCCACAATTTAAATTCTGGTCGAAAACCTTAAAATTCTATTCAAAAATAATTAAAACTTCCTTGTTCAGCATATTTAAATTTAATGAAAGATGTTTAAAAGGTTTCAGCCTATATATATATATATATATATATATATATATATATATATATTTGATTTGATTTTATCTTTTTCTTTTTCTTTTTCTTTTTCTTTATTTTCCTTTTTATTTTTATTTTTATTTTTATTTTTATTTTATTTTTTAATTTCTTTGTAATCTATTTAAAAAGGAAAAGTAGACTAATTTTTCTCCAGTTTCTGAAAGGATTTTTCTGTTACTGAAGTGATGTGTTATCCCCCGTGGGGATCTTCATATCGAAATGGCCATTCAACATCTTTGAATTAATCCTTTTTTAATATATATATATATATATATATATATATATATATATATATATATATTCGACACTCGTTTGCATTCGAGCATCGGAATCGTCATCCTCTCTCCTCGTTCACTTTCGTCCCCCATGGTGGCGGTGGTAGAGATGGCTGTGAAGACCCCAGCCTACTTCTAAAGAGTAATCAAAGAAAGTTTGACGAGATCTAAATTTGATGGGCAACTCCTAGTGACGGAGAAGCCAATACACTTAGCCAGAAGTTCCTCGCTCTGGTTTGTCAAGGTTCGACTTTGTTACACCAGCCTGACTGGTGCTGCTTCTTCCGTTGTTGAGATCGTGTCGATCTTTGCCTATCTCGCAGTTAGGGGTTTTCGGGGTTTTATATATATATATATCGTCCGGCTGGGGTTGATAACGTAGGTTATTAGAACTTACCTATTAGAAATACCTATAGAAATAGGTATTTCCCAAATGTAAAATATTGAACTTACATATGATATATATATATATATATACGTATGTGTGTGTGTGTGTGCGCGCGCGTGTGTGTGTGTTTGTGTTCGCGTGTGTGTAAGTGTGTGTGTATGTAAATGTATACATATGCATGTATGTATACATATATATAGGTCAATTAAACAACATTCCTTAGAAAAACATAACCATGTATGTAATATTAGAGAGATTTTAGTCGATAGCACTATAATACTCACACATACACAGTGTAAAAAGAACCTTCAGATATTGGAGGTCATTTATATTAAATCAAAGCAACCCACACTCAAGAAAATCACATTTCAATCTAGTCATAACACATTACATTGCATTTAAATATATGGTTCTGTTGTTGACATTTCGAGCTCTCAAGTGGTGTGACGTCATGGAACCGCATTATAAATTTGCGACCTGCGCCTGCTATTCGGTGATTGTTATCGTTGCATAGCAATGTTTTATGTCAACACAAGATAATATCATCTTTGATGGTGAATGCCTTTATGTTAACGTCTCTGTAACCTCTCTGATGATGGCTCATGTGAGCCGAAAGGTTAGAACCAACATAATAGAAAATATCCAAATGTTGGACAATTTTTGTCTTTATTTTCACATGAAATTAAAGCCAAAATTCGATGTTTAGAACGACTCATGATTACACATAATAGACATTCATTGTCTGTTGCATTTGACAATATATGTGTATTTAGGTAGTTTCTTTAAGGTTAATATTATTAAAAACAACAGACATTTTGTGTTGATTTATTTTACTGATCAGCTATCTCTCTCTCTCTCTCTCTCTCTCTCTCTCTCTCTCTCTCTCTCCATAAGAACAGCAGTCAATATTTTGTGTCGATTAAATATTAAAGACAATTTTGTCTTGTTTTCAATATTTGCCTTAAAGATGTCACCACTATTTCTTTAACCTGATGGCGACTTAAGAAAGACAAAAACTTGGACCGTATTTCTTCCGAAACGAAGTTCGGACAATTTCTGATAGACTTTTCCCCTTTACAGAGAAGGATCATTCATAATTTGTAAAAGTCGATCAGTAAAATTAATCGACACAAAATGTCAATTGTCTTTTATAATATTCGCCTTGCTGCCCAACTACAATGGTCACTCTTCTACACAGTAAAAACGATTATGTAGTACAACACACGGAAAATAAATATGCTTAATAGAACACGCTTGAAAAGGGTTAAAGCACTGGTCGAAAGCGCTTGGAACAATAAAAACTGAGGAGAATTTTTATATTCTGAAAGACGGGAAAATGTTAGAATGCTGGGAAAAACTCAATAAAAGTTGGATTTAATCATTCTTGTTGATCGTATTCAATGAAAGACGCTTAAAAGAAAAATTGCTGTCCAAATGATATATGATAATTTTAAGGAAGGAGAGCATCATTATCTGTTAATAAAATAAGATGCAACAGTATCAAAACGTTTAAAATTTGAGGTACATTTCGGCCAATACTTCCCCAAAAATAATCGTCTAAAAAATATCACTGAACAAAGAGAAAAACCGAGGGGAGAGAACGGGAAAAAATAAAAGCTAATTTTTGCCCCCCCCCCCTTCCTCCCCCCTTCTCCCCCTCCCCCCCACTTTTTTAGTTCAGTGTTGATAAGAAAAAAGGCAATTCTTATCAATTACTCGGTTTTATTTTGTCGACGATTATTGTTTTAAAAAATATATTATAAATTTCAACCAATGAAAGCTAAATATTTCTTTATATGGAAACAGTTAATTGCCATTACTAATTTCTGTTAACATGTCCATTACAATTACCATTGCTTGACACGCATAAGCACCTCAAGGTGGTGTAATGGTTAACAAGCATGTCTCGCTAGAACCATTGCAATTGAGTTCGATCCTCACTAGGTGCCCATACTTTCGGCCTTGTGCCACATGTAATTGTCAGGAAGGTGAATTCTTGACGTTATCGGTCTGGAGGAGGCGATACCAGCCTTTGGAAAGTACCTGAAGACCATAGCACGGTTTGTGAGTGAAGTTGGGTAGACGTAGTGAAGTTGAGGAGTCATCGCTGATTGTGCTAGCTCAAAGTCACAAGTCATCATGACCGAGGGTTTGAGCGTCCTGGCCTTGTTCAGACTGTTGTTCACGCTAGATAACGAGCTCTCTCCCAGAAACTGTAACTAAGTTTCGCTCAGAGTAGTTGAAGTATAAACCACAGATGGGCTTTGTGGGCTAAACAAACACTGAGCAGGCGTCTGCGAATGGGATTAGCTAGCCGCCCTGGTAGACGGGTATCCTCGAATACGAGTGGACAGCCATTATTATGCCATTACTTCCGCATCTTTCTTTTCTTTTTGTTTTTATGTACAATTTTTTTGTATTTTCTGATTTCTCTCCATCCCTCTCTCTCTCTCTCTCTCTCTCTCTCTCTTTCTCTCTATCTATCTATCTATCTATCTATCTTAATCTTCTCTTTCCATTTCTCTGACTCTTTTCTTTTTCCTTTCCATTTTCTTTTTCTCTTCAGTGCATTAGTGACCATGGCTCTGCACAACTTCCTGTCTTTGTAGCTCTTAATGAATATTGTTTTTTTTAAACTCTCCTAAACCTTGCTCCGCCATCCATTTGCTCACGCTCTCTAGGTAGGTTATGCGTTGTTTTCCTCTATCGCTCTTGCCTTCAATATGTCGCGTGAGTATTAAATTTTCCACACCAACTTTCAACTATCTCTTTATTATGTTAAGTATAAGTTTCTTTTTTAGTTCCATTTTCCCTAAAACTCACATGTTTGATCCGTAGTATTCTCAGCATCCTTCTGTAGAAACAAATCTTTGTTCATTCAAGTTTCTTTTCTCTAAAGAGATGGTCCAGCATTCACTCTCATATAAGAGGACTAGTACTAC